>APFE031211858.1:0-21847 GCA_000404065.3 Pinus taeda | reverse complement strand
AATTTCTGAGCCGATAGTGTGCTGATCCAAAATTTATCCTCATTAGTATTTATTTCTCTATAGCAGCTCATCTTTTATCATCATTCTTAAGTCCTCATGATGGATCCCATTTGGGATTTGAAACGTTGGCATAAAAATGTTCATACCGTGGACTCTCCGGTCACTGATTCAAAAGATGCAAACCACAGATCTCTTAAATCCAAAATAATATTGTAATTTATTTTTAATTAAATACTTTTAATATTATTTATTTCAATGGTGAGATATTTTCTAGATTCATTATTTTATTGTCTCTAATGAGATAAAAGTGATGTTCTATTATATTTGAAAAAAATTTATCGTCTTTATAAAGACAATATTTTAAGACAATTTAATTTGAGACACCTGCTTAAAGAAAATATTTAAGACAATACACACGTTTTCTTTTGTCTAAAGTTAAGACAATTTACACAAAAATTGTCCTAAATATTGTCTTAAACCCCTCCTTGTGTTCTAGTGACTATACCTTATCCATCTCAATAGCGATTTTTTCTTTTCTAACAAATTGGTCTGGAACATCTGGATACTTAGCACCCCACTCCTATGTGAGATCAATAACTCACTTTGCAACCTTGAAGAGCTTAAGAATTTCTTGATATTACTTATGTATTCCAGTCAAGGGTGCCACCATCTCATGCATGAGAATAATTTCATCATATAATTGCTTCATGGTATCCTTCATTGGTCCAAGTTCCTCAAATACAACTAAATGGAAATCCATTGTGTTGAAACTACCAGAAGACAACCACTGGTTCTCGACAGTGAGATGATCTACTTGTCACTTTGTCACATCCAACTCATTCGCCAACCATGCGGTCTCACTCATGAGATAATAAAAATTGTCTTGTATTGTTTTTACAAAAGAAAAATTAGCTACCATGATCATTTAGGGGATTCTCCTAGTGTTGGAATATATCACCTTCTTAGTGGATACATAGATTCGATGCTCAAGGTCATTTAGTTAGTACCTTCACCTTTCTTGTAAAATACTCCTTTTCAACTAATTGAAGGTCACATTACATACATCTATGACCCTTCTTGTGGTGGAGTTGTAATCCACATCTCACTGAATGGGAGATCACCACCTATGAGTGTAGGATCTGATGGAGTCCCTAGCTCATCCTCGATATTCCAAATAATATCTTCTTCCTCCAGTTATGCTTCTATTTACTCGGTCATTTGTTCTTACTCCAACAGTGGTGCGACTTCTTCTTCTTGAGTTTCTTTTGTTGTTCTTCTGTTATGCTCCTCTTTTTTTGTTCTTCTCTCCTTATCTCTTCTTCTGCTTCTTTTTTTTGTCTAATCAAATAATTTTGATTCTCCTTTTCCTCTTCTTCCCTTTTATTCCTCTACTACTCTGCTTCAATGGCACCTTCACTCATAGGATTGACTTTAAAATTTCTGCTATTTTCTACCACTAAATCATGCTTCAATTTCTTTCTAGATGTTGCAGTGGCCACTTGAACAAATGTTGTTTGATGTGATTCCTCCATCTGTACTTCTATAATTTGTATAATCTTGGAGGGTGCTCCTTCATGTACTAGGCAATATTTTCTTGATGCATTCTACCAACTCTTAACATTTCCATCTCCTATGACAATCATTGGTACATGTGACCAATTGTACCTATCTTATCATAGTGTTCCCTATACACCTTCCTAGGGTCATACCTATGAAAAATTCTACTACCAAAATGAAGGCACTTTAGATATTCAATCTTTGCATCTGTCACCTTAAGGCTCTTCAGTTGATAAAGCCCAATGAAAAAATTCACAATGAGCTAAGGATCATTTTTCCTCCTATGAAGTTGTGTGGATAGACCATTATTTAGCTAACAGACTAATTATTACAATACTAACTTGTTAGTTACATATCTTGGCATGACACGAGGAGTTGTCTGACATATGAATCATCTAATAAATGTGTTTTTTGATGTATCAAACCAGTTTGTGATGTGATACAGTGCCTCCTTTACTTGGTCAGTCATGAAAGTTGGTCTTTGATAGAACTATGTAATGTGAATAGTCGTGTAGCTTCTCTCACGGGGTCCAAATCCAATTCAACCTAGTGAAAGAATGCCTAGCACAAATCCCATCCAATAGGAAAGATGACATGTAGAACTCTGGTGCTTTCTTTTCTAGTAATTCTTTTTGGCATATTCAACATGATTCTTCAATTCATGAGAAATGATATTTTCCCAATTAAATACCTTCCCTCTGGTGACAACCATGTCAAGTAGAAAAAATCCAATTCTCCTTAAAGGTTTCGGCATTCTTTGGCCTATACAACTTACAAAACATATTAATGAGCTACCAGTAGACCTTTCTTAAGATTATTTTTGGATAAATGACACTTGCTATATGAAATAATTTAGTGGGATCTTGACACCATGCTTTAATGATTTACTTTGTGTTGAGGTTTTCCCACCTTATGTGAAATTGAGTGTTTCCATACTAATTGTGATTTACCATCTTATAGTAAGAATGCATGTCTTGAGGATGATGAGTGTGATATCACTTTTTATTTTGCTACATAGGACCAAATTTATATTATCAATGTGTGATATGATCCATTCATGTTCCTCTACACGTAACATGTCTGGGAATCTACATGCAATGCTATGTAACCTAGACTATTTGATGTTTATATATATATTTCCTTTTATTCCAGGTTCTTAGGGAATATTACTTCTAGGAAAGTAAACTCCATATCTTTCCATGAGTCATCGAATGATTTATTAATAAACTATTATGTATCTGAAAGGACAGGCACTGTAGCCTTAACTATCTCTACTACTTACTTGGTATTTGTCTTTGAGGTTTCCTTTAGAATACTCGATGGGTGGTGGGAGTCATGGTTCCAACATCTGACAAAATAATGATATAACTTGTACCTGGAACACCTACATGTGGAGATATAATCACGTTGACCAAGAATTATTTCCAAATAATTTATTATCTAATGCATGTAAAATCAATTGAATGATAGTGATGAAGGGAGAATCATGTCTATATTATAACAAAATCTTATCATATGTGTAAGAGGTTGTTCACAAGCCATTTTGAGTGAAAACTACATCAAGGCAAAATAAGGCGCATGCTAAGTCAATAATGGTTAGTTAGGCCTGCTTGGGGCTTCTAAGTGCACCCTCAAGAGAAAGAAAGAGAGAGAGAGGCTAAGGGGTGGAGCTCACATGCTCAAAGCACTAGGAAGGCTCTTAAGAACTTAAAAATGCGGTACGCACTTAAGATCCCACTAAGGGTGCATGGCACACAGTCAGTGGCCAAGGCATGAAGCTTGGTCACTTTTGGTGCGATCTGTGCTTAAGGGAGCAAGGGAGGGCACTGGGTGCATGCTTAGTGATCATGAAGTCAGGTTTGTTTCTTATTCTTGTGCCATGTGCTCAAGAGAGACAATACTTCTTGTTCGACACAGTTTTTCAAAGGAATGAACTCTTATTTCATGGGAGTTTTCTGAAGCAAGAACTTGGTCTCTGGGAGTGTTCTTTTACATGTGATGATTTGAAATGGACTAAGTAATGTTCAGCTACACAATAGAATCATAATACTGGTAAGGGGAAGGATCTATACATACTTGTAGACTTCATTACAATTATGAACTAGAGATAAAAGGCCATGAAATGTGAAGAGCCACTTGAAACAACAAATTAACACTTGTAATGTGAAGAATGGATATAAACACTACTACAAAAAATGAAATGAAGAGGAACTATAACAAAAGAAAAGAAAAGTGATAATGAAAATCATAAAAGGAATCAAGAAAAATACATGAAATACTTGTGATTAAGATCAAAGAGGATCCCCTTGATGAAAAGAAGTGTGATCAACCCAAAATTAGGAATCAATGTGAGAATGAATCAAATATTGGGGCAGTTATAAATAAATCTTCATACAAAACAAACTCGTGCATGTCTACCAACAGTCAATCAATGAGTGAGTTGGTTAGTTAAAGTGTAGTGGCCTCCTATTTTCAAGGAGTGTGCTCACCCTGCCAACAACAAAAGAACATGCCTACAGTGGAAGTAGGGCATAGTCCTTGACAAGATGGAGTGTGCTCCACTCAAACCATAAGGGTGTAGTCACTGACCTAAAGGTCTGTACTCAAATAGGGCATAGTTATTGAAACCAAGGAGTGTGCTCTCCTTGAAGATGTGGAGTGTGCTCTCCACCATTACGTACACATGCATATATCTAGAAAGCATGCAGAACCTAACCATTTTCATGCCTTACAAAATAATTTAAAAACATTGTTACATTTGCACCATAAAATATAAATATTTGTAATCAAAATTTTTTAAAGTAATATGCGGTACTCTTAATTACAATCTATTACTACTTTGACTACCCATATCCTAGCCCTCAACCCCATGGAGATCCCTATATTGATGTCATGACCCTCTCCATTTTGTAAATATTCTCTTAAATTAATCTTATAACACCCTCCAATAAAATCGTTACATGCACTTACATGAAAACCCTTTCCCTACCAAAGTGGACCAACAAGGACTGAAGTGGCTTTACTCACCCCAACCCAAGTGTGAGGAAGTCCTAGCAACAAAAGGCGGGTACTTGCAAATGTGGGCATGAACGATTCCCACTCTCTCAAATTCCACAAGAAAGTGAAAAAAATTTGCAATAGGAAGGAAAAAATGCCAATCCATGGTGAGGAGGCTACAAAAATGAAAAGAAATTAAATGCCACCATGCTGGTCAAAAACACAGGTCATTGCATAGAGTTTCTTTTAACCCACGTTAAAACCAAGATATTTTAGTAGGAGATCACGCGGTAGGAAAAGAAAGGACTCCATAGTGCACATCGTGCTGAGATTGAAGAAAGAGGTGCGAGTTCTATCGCGACTTTCATGCAGCAAATTCGAACTCTGAGAATCTCAATAATTCCCCAAGACGGTCATTTAGTTTTTTGAATTCGGTGTAACATCCGCTTCTGAGTTTTGTGGGAGAGCTAGAAACTCAGGTGATTACATATGCGATTGTCGAAAACTTATCTTTCTATCTGTGTATTGCAGCTAATCAGTGAAATTTCATTTTTCCCTTTTCCATGTTGTATGAATATGCACCCTCAGGTCCTTGTTATATACTAGTATATTTGAGAAATTTGGGTTTATATCTTAACTCCCTTATATGTTGGTCTAAACCTACATTTCAAGTTTTATAGTTTCAGCATCCATTTATGAGAACGTTTGTGGGAAAAAATTCTACTGGGTTTGTTCGACTGATGTCAAGGGTTTTATTTGGCTGTCCTATTAATTTCTTGCTTAAATGCGTACCATGCCCTTTGGATGTCTTGAGCTATTATTCATCCTGTAGATATAATAAGATGATTGGGCTCTAGCTATGGAGTAATTTTTCTCTATATATGGATTCTAATACCCTCAAAAATCTCTGATTCATTTCACAATTGATTGTGAAGAGTTCACCCATCAAACTTGTGATTTCAATAAATGTCGACCATAACAAAATACATAGAAAAATAAACTAGAAAATTTTCCAAAAATCTCAAGGGTTTTAGATAGGTTCTTTCTCCTACAATATTTGAAGAATGACTTTCTCCTTTGATATCTCTGGTATTGGGTTTCTCATAAAATGAACAACCTTTCAAACTTATTTGACGTAAAATGGTAAGGGATTGCAAAACTATACCTGACATTATTTCAGCTTCATCTTGCTATGTTCATGGAAAGCAACGGATAGAGATGGGACGTGTAGCTTATCTTCAGCATGGCTCACCATCTGCATATTTTCACCGGAGATTATTATAAATTAAAATGTAACCCATTTTTGCGGAGGATTGCTACATCCAAAAAATCTAAATATCAACAAATGACGAATTGGTTCTGCCAACGAAAAATGAGCAATGTGATTGGAAGAAATAACAATGGAGAGAATATGAAGGACAATATGTATATGCATACCTTGGATCCCTTTCCAGTGAGAATTGAATCACATAGATGAAATTAGAGTTTGTTCTTTGAAGAGAATTCATGGTTTTTTTGTTCTGGTACAAATTTATTTCAAAGAAAGTCATCACAAGCCATAGATTTCTCTAAATGATGCACCCATCCATTATTTCTACCTACTACTTCGTTTTCACATGTTCTTTCTGAAATCATCAGGTCCAACGAACATTTTATTCACTTCATATTGTAAATGTTACTTCCATGACAAATCAATTGGGAACAACTTTTGTGTTGAGGTACTAGAGGCTGATTCTGGTGAGTGTATGGCTCCCTAGACCATAATATATAAAATACAATGACAATCAATGAAATATTGAACAACTTATCTGAAACATAGATGCAACAGTGAAAAATGATGACGATTAAAAACTTGGTTTAAAGAGATAGGTTAGAGTTGTAGAGAATAGGTATCAAAGGAGTTGCAGTATAAGTTCTAGATCATGATGATTTTGCAAATGTTCTTCCTGCTGTGCTTGTCAAAATGACACTTTTAATTTTTAATGTAATGTGACTACAAGGAAGAAAAGAAATAAGAGACAAACTATTAGTAAGGTTGCGTCATTTCAGCAATTTGTCCCACATGATTGTGATGCTAGTGACCATGGAACATCTATTTTCACAGCGACTGTTGTACATAGGATTGGAATACCAGATATTATGATACTTAATATTGACAGACATGCATGCAATATTCTTGTGAAGAATATTGAAAATGTAGGAGGATATCCCCAAGTTGGAGAAGAATCCGGTTATATTACACCTATAGATCATGGTCTTTGCTTCTCAAAAAATCTAGAGGATCCTTACTTTGAGTGGCTCCATTGGCCTCAGGCTTCTTTTTCTCAGAGGATGAAACTAGAATATATTTATAAGTTTGATGTTATCAAGGATGCATGAATACTGAGACGGGAGTTTCCCATGATAGGAGAGGCTTGTTTAATGGTTTTGATTGTGTGCACTATATCCCTAAAAAAAATACTGAAGCTGGAAGTTGGAGAAGAATCCCTTGATATTACACATATAGATCATGGTCATTCCTTCTTAGAAGATCTAGAGAATCCTTACTTTGAGTGGCTCCATTGGCCTCAGGCTTATTTTTATCAGAGGATGAACTGGAATATATTTATAAGTTTGATGCTATCAAGGATGCATAAATACTGAGACGAGAGTTACCCAGGATAGTAGAGGCTTGTTTGATGGTTTTGATGTTGTGCACTATAGTCCTAAAAAAATTGTTGAAACTTGTGTTCGTATTACAAAAATCAGTGCAATAATGAGTTGTGAGTATCATGGAGTGGAGGAATCTAGTAGCTTCAAGCGATTTAATTGATTGTTGTTACTCAAGTGATGTGTAAGTTGGAAGTTGATCAAGAAATGCCTATCATTAAATCTCATGGAGAGGATAATTGTTTAGAACTTTTTTTAGAAGAGGAAAATTTGCCTAAACAATTTCAATTTGATATGGATTATAAATATGATGAGGATTTTAGTTACAAGAACTCTATTATCATTGGTTGGATTTCAGTTACAAGAACTCTATGATCAGTGGCCAAGGTGTGTGGTGGACGTGTGGTGTGGAATTTTCAATATAGATTGGAATTAGTCTATCATGATTTCAATATTTTTTCAGTGTCTTGCACTAAAACTAGAGTTTATTTTTCCCATGTTGCACAGGTTGATTTTCAAATAGCAGATGCATTAGAATACCTTTTCCATATGGGCACTTTCTTCTGGTTTGGGCAATGAAGGTGGGGAGCACATGCTGGATAAAGAAAAGGCAGGTTTAATATTTGTTTGTTGCATTTATTCCTTCTATAAATTAACATGAGTTTGATTTTAAACATAGTATATCAAGAACATTTTATAGTGCATATTATTCTATTTCAGACATATGAAATGATGTCTAAGTTTAGATTTGTTTAACAATCTATGGAAGAGCTGGTCTGAGTAGCCGCTCCTGGTGGTTTGATAATAATGATGGACTGCTACCAGAGAGACCTGTTGACAAGGGAGACCTCTTTGCATCCTAGTGAGCAGGTACATGAATAAGAAACTATGAGTTGCACTAGGACTAAAAGGCATTGTGTCAATTCTTTTTGCATAACTAAATCACTCAAAATATTAGAAGGCCACTTGGGTGGAGGGGTCCTTTAGTTTAGTGACAATATACATGGTTACAAGTAAGCCATATAGGAGGCATTAAGAAAATTTCTTATAGGAGACTTAAGCAAAGTAATTGGTCTCCTATTGTACTCTATTACCAAGGCCCCTTGGCATATGCTTAAGAGTTCTTGATCAAGCAAAAACCAAGGGATCAAGTATAATTCACAAGATAATGCATCGAAACATGACTAATCGTCTTTTAGCAATTCTTCTTAGAGCTTCCAATAGTTCATGCTCCTTGGCTTCATTTCTATTAGCATCACTCCTAACTAAATATTCTCTGTATTAGCACTTAAAAATGTCCTTTATTCTATTCCTATATTTTTTCATCACCCTACTATCCTCTTAATATCTTTAGTTGTGATGATGACGATCCAAGATATCCATACCGATGATTACTAGTGATAAGAACACACACAAGGAAAGATAGAGACACATAATATAAAGAAAGCACTCTATTCATTACTTCAGACTCTCAGAAAGGGCTAACACAATATCAAAAACAACAATGATTTCCATATTGGTTTTAGTTGGGATTTCATTGGTCAATTAAAATATATTAAAATAATAGCTAAATTAACAGTTCTAATTAAGGGCAACAGCTAGCTGCCTTGAATTTTGTGAAGACATAGGTAACTAGCTATGAATAGGCTTCAAGGGTCATCGTACATGGCTCTCTCAAAAACTTGTTTATCTTAAACATTGAAAGCATTTTTTGTAGTGTTGTTGTCCTTGGTAGAAACTTTCCCTTATTTTATTCCCTTTGACATTATAACCCTTAAAACTGAAAGTGAAACTTGAGTTGTCAATACACTTGGGATTTCAAATAACCATTGTGGTAAAAACAACTGGGTGGAAACTAACGAAATCCTGCAGTAAGATAGATTTTCTAGATCTACTAGTGAGGATGACATAAGTCTTATCCATCTGCACTACAGTCTAGCTGTTATTCTTTGTTGACTGGACCATGCATGGAATCCCACTATTTCCAATAGTTTTTTCTTGAGATTGATTTCTAAAATGTCCAAAGTCTGAAATATCCAACATAGAATTCAAATGTTTCCTATTTTTCCCTTTCATTGCCTTGAGATTTCCGACTCTATCCCTAGTTTAGTGATCATTCCAGTGAACAAATATTTAAATCATCACCAACAATTCACTGAGCTATTGGTAAGGGCTAGTAAATCTGATCCCATAAATGTATTATGCCAACAAGTCATTTGAAGTGTACACAGCAAAAACCACATACTATTCTAGCAATCAAAGCTGTCATTTAATAACATATGCAAGCGGGCCTTACCCACTATCTAGAATGAAAGACGTCAAGGAAGGGGATACTGCACATGTTGTCCATCCTTATCATTCTGCATTGAGAATCCCATCACTTATATTTCCCACAAAAGACGAATATTTGAGCCAACATTTATTGAGATCTTGAATTCAATTTTTTGGGGTGCCTTCAACATTACAACAAATAAGATGAATTACGATATAAGATTGGAAGTTATCACCTCAACGAGTTTGAAAATTTCGCTTCTCTTGATCTCATCTCCCATGGAAGCACCTAGTAAGGGAAATGGGAAAGACATGCTTGCCATACACATGAGCAATGTCTTGGCAATTTGTAATTTGAAGATATTAGTTTTTCCTATATACGTGGGCAGAATTCATGGATTCTAGGAAGATTTGCATGAGATTCTCATTTTTCCTTTATTTGTTTCCATAAAAGCAATTTACTTGGATAAATGATTTGGTGAAAGGAAAGTGGAGCAAGCATCAGTAAGTTAAGATAGATTCCTTTAGAATATGGATATATCCCAAGAGTTGCTAGCAAATTTTAGAGAGATTCCATATCAGATTAAGTTCAACACAAAGGTGAGAATTTGGCCTTGCAATATTGCTTCTATTTTGTCCTGACTAACACTCGACCAATGGTTTAATGATTTTGCTGATACATGCTTGACGTTCCAAAATTCTTGGATACTCGATTCAAAGTAGATATCAGTGCTAAGACATGTAATTTGGTGAGAAGTCATTATGCCATGATAGAACATAAGTTGTATCCAAATTATAAGTTTAGACCAACTAAGCTTCATGTGCAATAGGCTGTAATAGGATTGTTCTCATTGTACGATTTCATATAGGGATGGATCGTCTGAGAATTTTTCAATGCATGCTCTCGGCCTTATTACCTAATCAACACATTTAGGACCTTTTCTTCAAGGAGAAATAAGAATATCAGCCTATTCAACCACCCTTGATAGGTCATCTTCTTTAGAAGATAGGGATGAGGTATATATATGAGACCAGGTCATAGATGCTTGCATTTTCTACTAATTGCTTCTAATTATAACTGTTCTTCATTAATGAACACTTCAATAGTGTTATAACCCTTATCCAAGATGCCAAATTAAAAAGGATTTTTATTCTTTTTTACTGGAAGATCAAAAACTATCAAAAGAGAACAATTCTGCTATTTTCTTTAGACTGTTCCTCAAGATAGGACTTTGATTTTCTCATAAAAATTTCACTAATCAGGGCCTTCAGTTATTCTGGAAGTAGTTGTATATACTCTCAGGGAATCACCCTTGTTAAACACTTCATAGGGGATGATCTGTGGTCCTTGGTAGCTTCATCAATTTCGTTTTCGGGACATGTCATTCCAATTATTGCAATTATCTCAAAGAGTTTTGAAATTCAGCCCTTTATGAGCCTGTGGTGGAATATAGCCCCCATGTTAGAGAAGAGTGTGAAGAAGTTTTAGTGGATTGTATGGAGGTGGATGAGGTTAAATCCACGTTGTAGCCTAAAAGCAAATCCTGCAAGGTTCTTTTTGAAGCTGCAGTTGTTTTCAATCCCAACGAGGAAAAGGAACCTAACCTTGAGTTAAGCGAGTAAGGTGAGTCATTAGCCTTTCTCGCTTAGTTTCTTGATCTTAGCGAAGAGCCCACAATCCTTCCACCCCATAATCCTAAGACTATTTATCTATCTCTCTGACCTCAATTTCTCTGTTATCGTCCAGAAAGAGACCTAGAGTTGGAAGTTAGGGGACTAGCTTGTGGGGAGCATGGGGTTTTGGAATCTGAGCCAGAATGTGGACTTACCAAAGTCACAGAGATTAAGGAAATATAGTCCCTGGGAGACCAAATGGCTTCTTTAGGTTTATCCACTGATTGTAGAGAAATCAATGAGGTTGAAGAAAAAGAAATAGCATCAATTGATAAATCTGAAGAAAAGCCCTGCAACACTAGTGGTGCCACCTTTAAACCTAGTTTGAACATTTTAAAAAAAGAGTGGGCAATGTATGATGATGAAGATGAAGAGGAGGAGGAGAAGCCCTCTAGATGGTTGAGAATTCAATTATTGTTTGTGTTTTTTTTGTTGTGTGCTTCAGTTGCCTTGTTGGGGTCCACCATCTTTGCAAAATAATGCATTGGCTAATGGTGAGTTTTATGCCTCAATAGTGAATGTTGTTAAAGAAGTAGAAGTGTTTCGGAGACAAGATTCTGTCAAAGATATGAATCATTCTTTTTTACATTATTCAAGGACAAGATTTGATTTTATTATAGAGAATGTTAAGTTTTTGTTTGATTCATCCTTGACCAAGCTAAAGGCACTAACAAATTCTGTGATGGAAAGAATCATGGAGAACTCCTTTGAGAAAACCCATAGTAGTGGTATTTAAGGAATGGGTAATCATCTTGGCTTGCAAAATATTGTAAAAGGAGACATCAAGGACCATATCCTTTCATCCGATGAGAGCTTACTCGAGAAGGGGAGTAGCATAGAGGCCACTCTGAAGGGATTTGATCAATTTGTTGCCTCTTCAGTTCATAATGAACTATCCACCCAAATAACAAGTGCAAGGGAGGGAGAGCATTTCCATAGGGGAATACTAAGCTTGAAGTTGATCTTCACAGTGCATCTGAGAACCCATCATCCTCTGGAATGCAAGAACAAGAGAATAAAGTTGGAGCACATGAACATGGAGACATCATGCCATTATCTTCTCTAGAAACCCTTCCTCGTTTATACATACCTTTATTCTCCTACTCTGACATAGTTGATGAAAACAATAGATATGGTAGAGAAAAGGGTTTTGCGGAATCTATGTTCTCATCTTCTTTATATAGAATAGACATTTATGCTACTTTTGAGGAATATCTGCCTATGGTTCATTCTTAAGAAGCAGATAATATCAATGAACACGCTTCTAAAGCAGCAAACATTGATAAGATTCCTGAAACTACCATCCTTCCTAACCATGACCAAAAGTTTGTATCAGTTGTCAATGAATATTCAAAAGTCAATAAACCTTTCGTTCCTTTGGTTTCACAGAGAAACTTAGAAGTAAAGCAAGAATCTGAGGCATTAGACATGGACAACTAAACACTTGAGAATGTGATTGTTGAATATATTGCAGAAAATATATCTGATTTAATTTCTGAAGATTTTCCATAGATTGAAATATGATGGATTCCTAGCTTTCCATTCACTGAGATATGAATTGGTCAAATACAATAAATTTGTGCATACATGTATTATTAATTGAAGAGTTGAATTTATGATTGTGGATAAGGTCGTAATTTTTTATTGTTTTGTTAGAAAGTGTTTTTAAAGCTTATACATGGATTATTCTTTGCATGCCAGGACACAAGGGCCTTTAAAGAGGTTGCAATTATTCGTCATCCACATGTAGGGGAATATTCCTATGGTTTTATTACATCATCACTCGTCCTTTTGATTGTTTCTTATGCTTTAGATATCCTTGAAGTTGACTTAATACTGAAGCATTCCACATGAATGTTGAAATTGAGTGGCAGGTGGAAATGTTTCTTGCATATCTTGCAAATTAACATCTATTTGCATATTATCACTATTGTCATAAATAAAAATCCATGTTTATTGGTAAACATGCAATGTCTTTTGCCATGCTATAGTTTAAATAAATATTATTTCAATTTGTATGGGAGGTAGTTCATACTTTTCTCCCATTGTCATATGCACGTTGAGAGTGGAGATGAAGAACTTTGCAGTGTCTATGTTCCCATGAATCATCTATATATTGGTGAAATTTTCCTTGTTAACTCCAAATATGTTATTTGACCAAACTTATTTGTTTGTGAAAGAATAGGTTGGTAGTCATGCATTTTTCTTTCATTACTGCTATTATTTATGTTATATATGTTTCCATGATATATTTCATTATTTTTAGGATTTTGATTCATAGATATAGGGATGATACTTTACCCTCTTATTTTCACTTTCCATCCTATCCATCCTTACTTCCTTGGAGGCGTGTGTTGTGACTTCATATATTGTATATTTATAGTAGTAGAAAGTAATCATAGGAGGAACGAGAAAGTTATTAAAGTGGAATGGACTCCCAACATAGGGCTACTGCATTGTAGTAGTAAGACCTGCAATTCTTATGAGCATCACATAGATAACAACCAAAAACCGAAGAGGGCCCACAAGGCATGACACCAAAACCATTAGTGATGTTAAAGGTAGAGTAAAGGAGGGTGCTCTAACATTGGGGACCTGCACTCCAAAGAAATGGAATCTCAGCATCGGAATGTGCCACTTTGGTAATGAGAATTGAAACTATTACAAACTCGATATATATAGTCATTATTATTATTTTTCGAAGTAAAATCTCATGGGTAATCCAAGGGATGCTTCCTAACATTTCTGGATGATATCCCTTGTAAACCTGTTGACATATACTTCTTTGTTTAACCTAGGGGAATTTGGTTTGGAGCTTCTGAAGCAAATGAGAAACTGTTGGAATGGCCCATTTTAGGAATTTTGAGCATTTTCAAGGGAGTAGAGGCATAGTGCTTTCCCTTTCTTTGTCTTTGCAGAATCATGTGATTTCTTGTGGTTTGGATTCAATAGGCATGTGTGTTTGGGTCATGTTCTTGATTTAGGACCACGTGATACATTATTCTGTTTTGTATGCCCATATCCTTAGCTTTGAGCAAGAATAGTTGTGGAATTGGATCACCTCATCTTTGTTGACAACTTAATGCATCTTTAGGGGGAGCTTGACCATGTTTGAGTGCAAAGGAGACAAGTGTGGAGATGGGGTTTTATATATGGACTTTATATATTATACATATGTAGCAGTGGTATCCCTTTGTCTATATTTCTCTTTTTAATTTGACAAATAGTGTGGGTGCTGCCCAAGATGCTTATTGCATGATAATCCTTTGCAAGGTCATTATTAGGGACAATGATATGTTGGTTAATTTATTATAAGATATGATTTGTGTGTTTCCTTTAATTCTATGCAAAATGGAAAGTCCTCAAGATTGGATGGTTTTCCTTATGAAGTCTCTAAGTTCACATGGGACTTTATTGGGGATCATATTTGTTGTTTAGATGTATATTTTTCTTTTCTAGGTTCCTCTTTGAGTCCCTCAAGTCTCAGTTATTTCTTGATGAAGCCTATTCCTAAGAATGAAATGAGAGACTTTTGGTAGCTTATTACTTTGTTTACCATTTCTTACAAATGTGTGGCAACAACTTTTGCTTTGATGATCTAGTGAGTTTCCATGTATGTAGTGTGACTAAAGTGGACTAGGTTTGTCCAAGGGCCTGGTCAGCCTGGGAAGTAATCAAATGGGCCGGAGAGATAGGGAAACAATGCCTTAAGTTGAAGATTGACTTTGAAAATCCTATGATCGAGTTTGTTTTTCTTTCATCTTTAAGATACATTGATGTGCTTAGGTTATGATTCATAGTGTGTGGGTATAATGAGTGATCTTTTCACCAATTCCTTGGCCTTCATTTTTTCATAAAGCCTTATCCCTATAGATAGTGTTATAGTAGTTGATTCAATAGGGCCATCCTTTGGTGCCTTATGAATGAGGTAAAATTCTTCCCCACATAAAACTTCAATGTGTTAACAAGAAAAACTAGGGAAGTATATATATACCAACATAGAAGCCCAAATGACACATATCAGAACTAAGAACAGACATATGTCACTATAGAATATCCTTGCCTTACCTTGCTTTTTACCTAGTTGATTCTCTACTCTGGAAAGAGTTATATCACACTTGACCAGATACAGACTTGCATAAATATATTCCAACTGAATATCACGCACAAATTCATTGTGTCATGTTTACAATGTAAGACATCAAACTTTTGCATGATCTGTCATGAATCAATGAGACGACAAATGTATAACATATAGAATTTTCATGATTGATATCAAAGTGTTTAAGGAAAATATTTGCATCTTTTAGAAATAGGAAAAGGTTGTCTCTGGAGGAAAAGGTTGTCACCATCCGATTTTTACTACAAACTACATCCGTGACTAAATGAAAAACCCAGTGACCTTGATGGCCCATGCAGCAAATTAAATATAAGCAACCCAATTCTGCTTCTAAAATAGGCAAACTGTCATTTATTTCAATGGATGTTTCTTCTGCTTTCCCATAGATAATGCAAACCATGGAAACTAGAACTTCCTCCTCTTAGACACAAATGGCTTATCTAAAGGCCTTTCATCAAACTTATTTGCCATGGAAGCTTTCATGCTCAACACCTAACCCAATGATGTTATTAGCATGACAGGAATATTTTCTTGCTCATTTTTATTGTCCAGATCATTACGATCAGAATATGCATGGTTTTTCCAGCTACCGACTCAGTTTTGTGGTGCACTATATCTCTTCATCGCGTTACCTAAGTCACTAGCTTCTCTATGTCGCCCATTTTGTGCTCTCCATTTTCTAAGTTGATCCTCAACTATCAATTTCACTGCATTTTCCCTCTTTGCCTTCTGTGAGGCAACTTGAAGAGCCTCCCTCCTTGCTATTATCTCTTTATTTTCTTCTTCCAATATCTTCAATATTTCCCATTCACTATCCTTATTTTCATCTATTTGGGCTACAACAGCTGCCACCCGCTTGTCAACAAGTTCCTCAGCCTCACGTGCTTGATTGGTCAGTGAAAAGTACTCATTAAATGAAAGTGTAATTGAGAGAGTCTTGGCCTCAGAATATCCAACAATTAACTCACTCCGATTCATATCATCAATCCTAGCAAGAGATAATACTTTTGATGCCCAAGCTACTTCTGCCATTTTTATAGTTACTTGTAGCATACTCTCTGCAGTTCTAGTACCAGCCTTTGATTGTGCAGCTTCTTCCTTTCCTTTGTGCATATCCTCTCTAGCTACTTTAGCTTCAATCTTATCTTTATCTGCCTCAGCTGTTGCTTGTTATAAAGCTCTGTTATAGCTTCCTTGGATTGCCTCTCTCCATCTTGCCAATTTAATTTATTGTCTTGTTTGATTCAATTCAGCCTCTAGAGAAGCAACTACTGCATAAGACTTTGCTACCCTTTCCCATGTTTCATCTAACATTTCACTTTACCTCTCAAACTCTTCTCTGAGTGGCTCAATGGCATCTACTAAATAAGTTACCTCTTTTGTGGATTTTTTTAGATTTTCTCTCATCTTCCCTAGCTCTTCTAGAGTTATATATTCGGCTTTAGTTTTTTTAACCTGTCGACCCTTTGCAAGATCTAGGTCATCCAATTCTTTAGAGAGGTCATTTTCAACTGCATGCATATCTGTTCCTAGTTTAAGTTCTGACTCTTTAACAACTGATAATTCTAGTTTCAAGCTCTGCAATAAAGAGGATGAGGCATTGAGCTTTAATATTAGATCCTTAACAAGAACTACTTCCTGATTCAGCATAATCAGTTCCTCGTTGACATGCTCTATTTCTTTCCCCTTCTCCTCATACTCTCATTCCTTGGCCATAGCTACAACATGTTACTTTTCTTTTGTTTCCATATATAATCTCTAAGCTTATTGAATAAATTCTTTGTGGTCATCAATTCTATGGTTAGTGCATCTGCCTGTTTTTTCACCTCTTCAGAAGCTACCAAAGCATCGATTGAATTTTGAAGAGAAATGACCCTCAATTTAACTAAACATAGGTATTCTGAAATATCATTCTCAAGCTCCTATTTGATAGCTTGTAGTTCTAAGATTACTTATGCATTTCTTTCCTTTTCAACCTCTAGCTGTGTCTTTGTAATGATATTTTCTTCATCCAAATCAGCATTTTCCTTCTCCACAACTCCTGGCCTTGCAAATTTAGAGTCAACTATTACTTGCCTTTCTAAAGTGTTAGAAGGCTCCAAATTTAATGTTAATTCCTTTATGAGACACATCGTTTTGTCCATCTCCAATATAGCCTGTGATTTTTCATTTTTTGTTCCAATCATAAGTCTTTTAAGTTCTTAAGCTCTTCCCACATCTTTTGAAGCTCAGCTGCTACATATTGGCATCTATGTATAGACAATTTTTGTGTTATTTTGTACCACCTAGTGTAAAGTCTAGAATCTCATCTTGTAAGTCAATTAGAATAGTTGTAAGAAATAATGTTGAAGAAAACAGATATTTCTTGAAGTTCTCCTTTAGATTCATAATTTCATTCACTCATAACTATTGTATTACAGGCTACACGAAGTTTGAATAGTATGAAGTGATTGCTTATATATAAGATACAAGCTCCATTCCAGTAAAAGTGTTAATAACAGTAATACAATCCACAATCAATAGTGTCACATTATATCGGCTTAATATAAAGGCTTATACTAATAGATAGTTTGATCGCCTAATATAGCTTATCCATATTTTCAAGGTTACAACTATGTTAACTATGTACAAACTCATGAATATGTGTTGTGGGTTGTGAAGATCATTGATTATGGAAACTAGTGTACTGAATGCTTATAGTGCTAAAGAAATAGGCCATGATTGAGCTAAGTGTATTGAGCTTGAACTATACTATCATTCATAAGGGTACTAATCCCATGACTATGACTACTCTAGTATGCTACCATAACTGTGTCACAACCTTACTATGAATGACCGATGATAGATACCCATATAGAATAAGGGAAAGCATAGGATGTCTTGTACACAATGTAATAAGTATTAGTACTATTCAACAAGGTAATGTTTATTCCATAAGATTAAGTGCATAGTTTGGTATCATTACAACTGTTAACACATTGTCTAATATGCATAAGCCACCAGCTTGATCATATACAAATATCCTATAGGTATTGATGATCAAACTGTATTCTATTCTGTTTATATTTGCATATGCCTTCTTGTCACATGCATTCGTATATTCATGGCAAGGCAGTGGAGGAATTGGTACCAGAGTAGTATAGAAAAATGAAAAAAATTGTAAAATTCAGAAGTACCCCCTATCCTCAATGGTTGACACAGGGTGTTGGGTATGTTATAGATGCAACAACGAAGCATACATTTCACTTAATTATTAACCCCTTTCCCAACAAAAGGTTTGAAAGAAATAAAATTATTTTCATTCAAGAATGGGATGTCCCTTGCTTCACACATACATGGGGATCCTTGACAACATCAAAAGATCCCCATGCCATATACAAATCTATTTCTGGAATTTTCAGAGTTCTAGGAAGCTTTATGTTAACATGTTTCTAGATTCCTCCATAGGCAAATCTAACTTGATGACAAACTTGGATTGGAATAATTTCGTTGGTTTGAAAGGCCATTTCATTAGACTTCTCCCTAACTTGATGGTATCAATGGGAATAGATATTTTTCAATCTATGTATGTCTTATTTCTTCTTTATTGCTAGTCATTGTCACTAATGGTATCTCTTGATAGTTATTTGGGTTGACATAATCTCTTATTGGTATGCCAAACATGGAATTTAAAGTAGGAAAATCATTCCATATAAGCTGGTTGTATGCCTGATCACCATGGGGAAGGGAACTATTTGTGAATGTTTAAATATGGGTTGCCAGGCTAGAACTCAAGACTACTTGCAATGAGACAATCCACAAGATGGAATCTTTGGAGAAAATGAGTCTGGATTCTAGAAAGATTATTATAGACATGTAGTGTGAAGGATAAAAGCTACAGGAGAACAAGAGGATGTGGTTGTTTATGACCTATTCTTTTGTTTTGCTATGTTTTGAATGCTTCAGCAACATGGTTGGAAGGGTAGAGAATCAACATGTTTTGGGAATTTCTTTGTTATTAATGTATATTTTAATAAGATCGTTTGAACATATCAATTGAAATACATATCAACCTCTAGTTATTTGTTTTGCAGGCGATTCCTCCTGTAATCAGAAGTGTCAATGGGCATTACATGTGGGTGTCTACATTATGCAAGAAGATTAAGGATCGTTGGTACCAGGTAGGTCATAACAATAGGACAGGATCGTTTTAGTTCAACAACGTAGTTCTAAAATATATTATTCCACGTTGAATGCAATCAAATTTTTAAATGTGTTGTGATTGAAGTAGCTTATTTACTCCCATATATAGGTAGTTGAAGGGGAATTTCCAATTATTGCAGCCCGTAGGTGAGTGTTTAAGCCTCAAATATTTTTGTGCATGTATGGATTTTATTTGGCTGTGGTCTGAGGCTTCCCTTCCTATGTAGAGAGGAAAACATAACATACAAGTAGCTTGATCCTGGTTCCTGGGTGTTGATTTTGAAAGCACTATGTGAGATTCGGGTTGAGGTATAAAACATATTTGCATTTCTATTTTGGTGGTATCATCAAAATGAAATGATTCCATTCTTCATATGTTGTGACCAAGTTTAAGGAAAGGCATGAATTTGCTGGTATTTTACCTCTAGTGTAGTTTTGGTGATAATATATATTTTTAAATAAATTGCATTTTTTCTAGGTAAAATTGATCTTGGCTGCCTCATAATCAACATTTTAGCTCTGTTGTAGTTCTTCCAAAATAGTTCATAGATAACAAAATCTATGTTCATTGATTTTAAGGTATGAGGATGATTCCATTATTGGTCACCATTTATACAAGGAGATTTAGAGGATTGAGGTAAAAAATAAGACTATGGTAAATGTTGTTTGTCCTTACCAGTGGGAAACCATAACAACCAATTTTGATGAATTTCAAGCTGTAGCAGTAAGTAATTTAGTATACATACATCTTATCATGTTCACAACTTTTATGATATCCATTGCAATAAGAAGTTGAAAGTTTTAGATTGTGAATAATTGTTGTGTTATTTAATATATTTCATTGAATGAAGAATAACAAACTTCAAATGATAAATAAGTCACTTCATAATGTTGAAGCCATTTTTTGGCATGCCATATGTAACCTCAAATGTTAATGCTTTGTTGCAACTATTTGTATGACACTTGGTAATGAATACTTTTAACAACTAGGATAACAGATCTCTGCTTGGGTTGAGTTTACTAGTGAATGCATTTGTTTAAGCCATCTCCCTCATCCTTTATGTCCCACAACACTCACTGCCCTGAGTTGGCCCTCACTAGCATACCAACACTATCATAAGGCCTAAGGTGCCTTTAATGATGAATTCTAGGCCTGATTTTAGACCTTTTAATCCATCATTTTGAGGAGCTAGAAACTAAAAGTCCTATATCTAATAGCGAAGGCTATTAGATAAAGGAATTTTATTTTCTATCTCCTCCAAAAGATGGATTAAAAGGTATGAAATTAAGCCTAGACTTCATCACTAAGGGCACCTTAGGCCTTATGATAGTGTTGACAGGCTAGTGAGGGCCAGCTTAGGGTAGTGAGTGTCGTGGGAGATAAAGGATGAGCGAGATGGCTTGAACAAATGCATTCACTACTAAACTCAACCCAAGCAGAGATCTGTTATCCTAGTTGTTAGAAGTATTCATTAACAAGTGTCATGCAAATAGTTGCAGCAAAGCATTAACATTTGAGGTTACATATAACATGCGAAAAAATGGCTTCAACCACAAGGTTGAGCAAATCCCACATAAATCTTTCAAGAGATTGTGGACGTGAGTTTTGGTTCCATTTTAGCCAAATCACATGCATACAATTGTCTTTTATTCAAAAGCTTACCTTCAAGAAGAAACTCTAGCCTTTGGCTTATGTCTGTGTGATGTGGATTCTAATCCACAAATATCACCCCTAGAAGAACTAGTCCAAGGAATGAAAAAAAAACTTTGCAAAACCCTAAATTGTGAGTAGAGAAGCCTGTTGGTTCAGTTGATGCTTCTATTTATTTACAAAGAAATCCATGAATGACCTTGTTGAAGCATCCATGCAAAATTTCTAACAAAGTTACATAATGCAAGCCTTCTTTTATATTAATCTTTATTCTTGGAAAGATTTCGATTAGAAATTAGTTCCATTATATGATTCAAGGTACATGAAATCTCTTTGCTTCTCACTGTGGTTTTAATTCTGCATAAATATAAATTACTTCCATTATATGATTCAAACAATGAAAACTTTGAAACAGGAACTAATATTGTTACTCATTTTGTAGAGATAGACAAAAATTGACCCGATTTTGAAAAGGGGTGATGCAGAACACACATGTTTTTTTAGAGCATAGTTTTTGGCACTTTAATTTTTTTTATGTACATTGCGTTTTAGAATGGTAGTGATTTTCATACGGATTTAAAAAAGTGGTTATTCTGCATTAGACCCTTTTTTTAAAAGACCTATTTTTTGACTTTAAATTTTCTAATGTATGAAATGTAAATAATTATTTTGTAAATTTAATAATTTTGGAAGTGGTCTTCTTCTTCATATTCTCTTGTTTTTATTTTTATTTTTTTTGTAGTGAC
>APFE031211857.1:278079-296501 GCA_000404065.3 Pinus taeda | reverse complement strand
AATTCATGTTCTTTAAAAGAAGAGTGGGCTAGATTATTGTTAGTTATTCAAAAATTTATCACCTGTGAGGAACGTTTTGGAGCAATGTACATGTATCATGCACATCTATTAATGAATTTCCTAGACAACCAGATCCTTAATCTGCCATACTTTTTATTAAACAGTTTGAAAAAGATGTATGTAACCGTTCAAAAGCATCTGGGGGATGTAGAACCACATTTGTATCACCATGGTCTCATAAAAATCCTGATAGAAAAACAATTAAAGGAGAAAAGGGATACCTAGGAGCAATTTTTAATTAGAAATTTCTTTGAAGAAACCCCTGAAGGCAGTACATCAAAAAGAAGTAGAAGAAAGAGAACAGATGATAAAACTCAAAGCCCTCCTACTAACACAGTTGAGAGAAAAGAAAGACTATCTAAAAGGGGGAAGGAAAAGACTCCTACTAACACAGTTGAGAAAACTAGTAGAGAAGAAAGACTGTCTAAAAGGAGGAAGGAAGAAACTGAGGGTAAAAAGCCAACAAAATCAAAGGAGAAAAAAAGCATTGAGGCTGTGCATCAAACCCCTTCCTCAGAAGAAGACCATCAAGTATTGTCTAAGAGATTAGTTCACCTTCAGGACAGTCAGTTATGGCCAAAAAGAAAGGGAAAGGAAAACGAAGGAAAAAGACAGTAGTCCGCAATATGTAAGAAGAAGCAACAGGCTTAAGGGAAAATGGAGAAAAACACAAACGAAAGGACCCCATTTTGTTGATTTGGGAGAAGGAACACCTGAACAAACTCCAGCTAGCAGTAATCCACCTCATTCTCAGCCAAATGTTGAAACTAGTCCTCAAGATGATGACATGAGTCCTTTTCGGCGAGAATTTGAAGTCAATTCTCCTCCATAGCATTTTATGGATAGCCCCACAAAAACGACACCCGAAATAGATCCAAGGCAGCAACAGGTGTATGATTACATAGAATCCTTAGAAAGAACAGCCACGGGTCCCAGCACTTCATCCACTCAGCCTCACATAGCACAAGAAGCCCTAGCCCAACCGTTGAAACAAGAAATCTTTGAGTTGGAGGTTTTAAATCGACATATTAAAAATGAAAATGAAGCACTCAAAGAGCAGAGCAGACTGGACAAGATCATCCATGACAACACTATGCTACACCTAGGACTATGGCACAAAAAGAACAGAAAATTGAAGAAGAAATGCAAGAAGATAAGTAGAGCACTGATTAATCTTAAATTCAGATGCTTGATGAAGAAGCCCAGGATGTTAGCAGCACCAAGAAAGAGAGGAAGAGGGTTGGATGTACTGGTAGAAGCTTCAGAACATATGATTTGAAGGGTAGATAGTCCAAATTTTGGTTGCATGAGGACATGCAACACCTTCACAGTGGGGGTATGTTGAGTCCCAAAACTGCATCTTTCCTACACCTTTTTCTAGCTTCTTCCCATTCATCTGAACCTCCTAAGTCATCAGTATCATTTCATATTAGTTAAAAAAGGGCATTTAAAGTGGTTTCTTGACTATGTGTTTGTGTTGTTATTTGAACTAGTTTTTTGTTTATAAGCTGCGGAATCTTGTCACTTTCCGCAGCCAGCCCAACTTTCCACAGCTGTTTTGTCAAAGTCTATATTGTAGGTGTCTTCAAGTGAATCGAGCCACATGGGCAAGTTGCAAACAACGTGGACTTGGACCGAGTCCTATTGGCTCAATCGAATTCATCAGAAGAGGCCATAGTCAATGGTGGGAAAAGCAGTGGTCAACTTAAGAGTCCTATGGTGATAAAACTTTGTTTTTCACCACGTGAAGCTTTTCGTGGTTGTTCCTAGATCTCAGAGGACAATTTGACACCTGTGGGCTACTCCATGTACTGGATCCAACAGCCACCCTCCAAAGATTGAATCTTCACGGCAGCCATAATGCTAAATATCGGGACGTGGTTGTTTACGTGTCTTTTATCAGTGCAGAATGTAGGAAAACATTTATGTCATCCTCTGTATAAATAATGCGTTCTCATACGCATATTAGTTAAGCTTTTTGGTAATGTAATTCTGACTGTAAATGAACCCATTGTGCCGTAACTTTATCTTTTTGTTATGACTGCATTTTAATACATGAGAAGACTCTGTTTCTGAGCTCAATTCGTGGTTGATCGTTGATTTTCCGAGGATTGTGCAGAGGGCCCCTACACAGGCCGAGGTCTTGTTTATTACTGTAGAGTTTCATGCTTTATTTCTTTATGTTCCTTATGCCATAATCATTCACTTGTATATATATCACATTTCTTATGGTATTAACGTTTGATAGTTTTCCATAGCTTTTCACATTTTATATGTTGTTAACTGATCAGTGCTTTTGTTTCAGATTAAAATAGGCAGCCCGGTCATTTGTACATAGTTTTTAATTACTAATGACATGGAATTATTCTTGTCCTTCTGCTGATTCATTTCCTTTAGTTTTTAGTTCCATCACTGTGTTATTTATTTCAGTTTTTCTCATTTACTCTTCTGCAAGATAGATATTAAATTACTCATGTCATTTTCAGTTACCTCCTAAAGCCAGAGTGAGTCGAATGGTGAGGGATTGAAGTATGAATGCGTAGTTTGATATTAGTTTATTTTTCTGCAAGTTAGTTATTGAATTGCTCATGTCATTCTCAGTTACCTCCTAAAGCCAGAGTGAGTAGAATGGTGAGGGATTGAAGTATGAGCGTGTAGTTTGATATTAGTTTTATTTTCTGCAAATTAGATATCAGATTGCTCAAGTTGTTTATGATTACCTCCTAAAGCCAGAGCGAGTCAAATGGTGAGGGGTCAGAATATGAGTTGATGTAATGTGATTTTAGTTTACTTTGCTTGCAATTCTTGGATTTCTTTGAGTTCAGTTTTTTTTTCTTATATTTTCATGGCAGCAAGGATAATGGGTTTCATGGTCACTAGCTCATTGTTGTTTAATTATAATAGTGGCACATTTTCACTCTCTTTAAGGAATTAGTTTCATCATTGCATGTTTTAAAACCTTTTTTTAAAAAGTTTGAAGTTTTGAAAATCATTTTAAAAGACATCACTGCCTTGAACATTTATATCAGACTTATCTTTTAGAATTTCCATCTCACATTAGGGAATTAACAGAAATAAACCCAAAACAAAACAAGAACTCAAAAATGACAAAAAAATAAGAAATAGGTTATCTTGCACATATAGTGCGCCGCACTTCAACAGTTTACGACTCCCGGATTGACAATTAATACAGCAATTTAGGACACTCTAAATTGACCAAACAATATCTATTTGAAGTACAAGTTATATTCACCTTGCAAGATCTATATTGTTGCTCATCTCTCAATATTGTGTTATCACTTGTACTAACACTTGCCATGTAGCACTGCCTATCTTGTAACTTGAAAATTATCTTTTGTGCGAGTATTACAATTTATAATTGAGCATTGTTATTAAGACATTATTCTTATCTGTTAATCGTGTTATTGCCACATTGATCTAATTGGAATCCATCTCGTTTACATATACATTGCTAATTAATAATTTCACTTGCTAATTAACCTTAAATCAAGTTATCTAGAGAGGTTGTTGCCTTGTCCTTAGTCTCCTTGACTTTTTGCTTCGTCAAGTTTTCCATCCTTTAGGGACTACCCCCCTTAGGTTGCCTAGGAGAGATATCAAACAGAGTAGGGAATAGATGACAGCCCCTGCTCTAAGTGTTGTGCCATAAAGATTATATCTTGTGGGGTTGGAAACTTTTCCCACATTTACATGTACATCTTAGGTGACAACGACACAAATGCCACCTATATTGCTACCTCGTTTATCCATTAGCCAACAAACACCCATCCTACAAATATCTTAATATTGGCAACATTATATCATTGCGTACACATAGACATATAGCTTATGTGGTTAATCTTTTGCATTGGTCATGGAAGAATCTTCAATTCCTTACTTGTTGCACCCTTTAGGGTCAACCCCGGCTCGTGTTCCCCTTGGGGAACCCCCCTGATAACTGAGTCACATGGGAACCCTCTTCTTTTGACCTTGTTACTAATTATTTATCACCTTATCCTCTACTCTCTATCATATGTCGCACTTTGAAGTGCGCCACAACATGGTTGCCCTGATTGTGCAATCTCCCTTGAGTCACCCCCCTACAAAGCCAAGGGCATATCACCTCATCCTTTGGCCATGCCATATCCTATAATGGAATTGAAACTATGTCCTCAACTAGGATCTTTGTCATCAAGAGACACCTCATGTCCCTCTATGGTCACTCAAAATTTGTCCCTCATATCTCCTTGATAAAGCCATGCCCCGTGTCTTTGAATCCATGCAAATCTCCTAGACCTTAGGAGTGATAAACTCTCCAACACCCATGCATGTGGCACTAATATACATGCCATCCCACCCCGCATGCCTAACAAATTCTAGTCAACTAATCATATATTCTAGGAAGTATAAATTTTCCCTAGTCATAAAGTCATATGCATTTCCTCTCAAGCAATCTCATACCAAAATGAAAGTATACACAAATAGATGCCTAGGGTCCTAAATATGTCCTCTACTATGAAAATTATATAACCACACAAAAATATAAATAGTTAGGGATCCTCATCCCAATACCCTATATAACCTCTTTACAGAAGTCTTGATCAACATACAAACTCCTATTTAAGTATCCTAGTATAGGCCACACAACCTCAAAACCTCTTTCTCAACACCCTATAGGTCAATCATCATGTCTTGCATGTGTAATCCCTCTCCCGATGGTCATCCAACTAATCTACATACGTTTTCATTGTAGTTGGGCCTCATTTTGCTCCCCCTACACTTAATGTACTCTCTAAAACCTAGAATTTTTATTTTCCTCTACAAATTATAGCTTTATCGTTCCAAACAATCATAATTTGGTGATTACAACTCAGAGACTAGACCATTTAACACATTTCACCCAAACCACTTATGGTGATCCCTTTACGAATTAAAAAGTTGTGTAACTATGAATGCAAGTTATGGTTTTGTGTACATAAAAGTGGTACAATGGGTCATAAAACCTATGTTACCCCCTTCTTGCCCCTACTTCAATGCATTAATTTGCAAATTGGAACCCGTATTCTATGACAAGTTTACAAAGGAAAATTTTTGTACCAATTTAGTCTTACATTATGGACAAAGTTGTGAAAAAAATGATGATGTAATTTTCGACATGGAAAATAAAGGCCCATCCAATATATGGGTGAAAATATTGCAAAATAGAAGATTTCATGGGTGTTGGGACCTACCTTGTCTCGATGTTGTTGAAGAAGCCTCTTCATCCCCTCTCTTCCTAGAAAATTTCATTGTTGTATGCCCTAGGTAAAAGTACTTTTTAGATGGTGCTCATCATAAAAAGTTGAAATGATTTGACTTTATACCCTCCCCCACCCTTTAATACCCACATCTTTCACATTCTCCAGGGTTCTCCCCATCCTTGCACCTCAAAAAATGTACCATCATTGATTTCCTGTGAAAGTTGACACCCTAGGTTTCTTCAACCCCCTCATCACATTAGCATCATCAACTTTTATCACTTTTGTTAAAATTGGTAGATAGGGCCAACTCCATGTGGGTCTTCTTATTTATGGCCACTAACATTTTTCTTGGATTCCTCTCATATAAAGATCATCCGATTCTGACATGTATTCATGGAGATATGAATTTATTTATGTCATTTACAATTTGTCAAGGTGGAATAGCAACCAAATTACCCCAATTTATCCTCAAAGTTTTATTATAAATAGAATAGGTCTTCAAGTCATTTTGTACACACACTTCTCCTAAGATCTCTCTCCACTCATTTGGGTTTGGTGGCTAGAGATATCAAGAGGGAGAAGCTCTAGACACAATGAAGAAAGGGTCTTCTAAGAGAGCCCTAGTTGCAAAACTAAAGAGCCCTAGCTATAGTCTTATGAGGAGATATTTTTGCAGGTAAGAAGAGATCAATACAGTGTCAAGAGGGAGTTCTATTTGCAGCTCAAGGAGGAAGTCTAGCCATTGTAATAAGATGCCCTAGCCGCAGTCCAAACAAGAAGTTCAAGCTATTGTTCAGTTATGCCCTAACCCTTTGTCAAGGAAGGACTAATGTTACCCTAGTCGCGGTCCTTAAGGAGGTGATCTTAGATGCAGTTGAAGAGGCCCTAACTAGCAGCATGTGAAGGCCTAAATCCATAGTTATGAGCCCTTATCATAGCATGAAAGGGACCCTTAGATGCAACAAGAAAAGTGAACCTAGTCGGAGCAAAAAGGAAGTATCTCATCAGCATGAAGGGTCACATTGTTATAGGTGACAGCATGAATTGTTTTGGGCATGATCAAGTTGTTCTTGAACTCAGTATATTGGGTAGGAGAATCCGCACAAAGGAGGAGCTAGGGGATGTTGTGTAAGGACTATTTGGATCACTATTTGAAGGGACCTAAGCTTCAGTCCACTGCTGGGCTAGGTCGGAGGCCATAGCCAGAAGTTGGATGTCTTTAAGTGTCGTATTCAGAAAGATAGCAGCCTTATAAGGCAGCGTGTGGTTGAATGGATTGTAGGAAAGCTAGCCGCAGAAAATAGGTGGACCATGGGGTGTGCTTAGGGTGTTGTAGCACATTGCTTTTGTGCCCTAACTTGTGGTCAGGTTTGCCAAGATATGCTTCAGTCCTTGCAGCATATGAAAGGTGCCAGATTAACAGTCTTGTCATGATCAGTGAAGCAGTGAAGGAAGGAGAATCCTATTGAAGGAAAGACTCAGTATTTTGGGTAATTGGTTGAGTTTTTCTAGGCCTATCATCTTATGCATATCTTTAGTCCTTAGTGTCAGAATTCCAACCTCATGGAGAAGAAGATCTTTGATCTCCTATTTTGGCAAGTCAAATATTGACTTCAAATCATTGTACTCTATCTCTTTCTCTCCATTGAACTATTGAAGAAAATAAGAAGAATTGATCAAGGGTTTCCCCACATTGGGGTTTATCCCTCGCTGGTGCCACATCTTGTGTCCTCTTGTCTTGGCTTGTCTTCTATTGTTTATGTTTATGTTCTATCTACACTTTACTATCATGTTGATGTGATTTCTAATCTGAATATTGTCATTGAGCTAATATGAAAAATTGAAGTAAATTTCTCTAAGCATAGAACATACAAAAATTTAACATGGTGTCAGAGTTGAGGTGAAGAAAAAACCCAAGAAAGAGTGAAAGAGCAATCACTGAAGACAGTTGGAAAGGAAAAAAGGCTCAATGGGTTCCTCATCCCACTTCCCAACTAAAGACAAGCTCCCTGAAAAGTATGGCTATCACGGAAGGAAGATGTCTCTTGATCTAACATTGGAAGAACAAGAAGTATTGGATTATGTGAAGGGTAAAATCCCTAAGCCTCCGTCAAATGCATCGGTTGCTACAAAGAACAAGTACACCGAGGGTGAATTCAAAGCGAAGAATATTATCAGACATTCCATTAGCAAGCATCTGGTGGCCTGCATCTCTAATTTGAACACCTCCAAGGAGATCTACGACAAATTGGTAAGCATGTTCAAGGTTAGTGATGCAAATCAAATTTTGTTCCACAAAAAAAGCTGAAGGATATTAAGAAGGGAAAAGATGAGGACATTCAATCCTACTTCTTAAGGATCACCAAGATCAAGAATGATCTTCTATAGATTGGAGAAATCATATCTAACAGGGAACTTACTATCACTACTCTTGGAGACCTCCCACCCGAGTGGTATATATTTAGAACCACTATACTCAATAATGATCGAATTCCAAGATTTGAAGAATTGATGTCGATATGCATTCAAGAAGAAACTAGGATGGTTGAGCAAGAAATGCCTTCTAATAAAGGCAACCCTACTACTTTCTCCGCTCATGCCAAAAGGAGAAATAATGCAGGGTCTAAATTTCATTTCAATGGAAATCCTGGATCTAAGGGTGGAAGGAAAGGCATGTGCTTTTCTTGCAATAATTTTGGCCACTATGCGAGGGAGTGTCCAAATAGAAGGGACACATCACATGATGATGGTCATAATATTTCCAGGGGCAGCTTCAACAACCATGATCGAAGGAATGACAGGTACAATGGCAAAGGAAAAAGGAATTTGGGATATCAAGGAAATGGTCAACCCTCCAAGAAAGCAAGGAACTCCAAGAATGAAGAATCAAATGTTGTTTATAATAAGAAAAAGGAGTATTATCTTATATTGGCCCTCTCCACTGCCTCTCCTCCGGACTCTTTGGGAAATTTGCTTATTGATAGTAGTGCCTCAAGGCACTTCACTAGATACAAGGAAGCTCTCTCTAATTTGATAGAGAAGGAGACAAACTTGGAGATTATTCTTGGAGACAATTCCACCTATCCCATAAAGGGTGTAGGTAATGTTACCCTTTAATTGAATTAGGGTAACACAATTCATTGACAAGAAGTTTTATATGTACCTGATCTCAAGAAGAACCTAGTGCCTATTTCGGCAATGGAAGACAAAGGTTACAAGGTGGAATTCATCGATGGAAAGGTATGTGTTTGGAAAAAGAACATAATTTTAAAGATTCTTTTACTCTTGGGTTCAAGATTGGCAATTTGTATCAAGTTGCAGGAATCCCATTGGGGACCACGTCATGTAACACGTCTCTTTAATGGCACCAGAGGTCTGCCCATCTTCATTATAAGGTCCTTCCCAATGTGAGACAGATGGTGACAAGGATGCCTGAATTCAAAGAAGAGAATGAAGGTACATGTCTGAGATGTACCGAAGGAAAAATTACAAGGGGACCATTCCCCTCTCGTAATAGCAAGACCACGGATGTGAAACAACCTGAGGGTTTTGAGATTCATGATCGGGAACCTCATGTATGCAGGTTGAAGAAAGCTCTCTATTGTTTGAAGCAAGCACCATGGGCTTCGTATGAGAGGATTGACAGTTATCTAATGAAGCTGAGATTCACTAGGAGTGAAGTCAATCCAAACCTTTGCTTTAAGGTTGTGGATGATAGACCTCTCATTTTGGTACTTTATGTGGATGACCTCTTTTTGACAAGTACGGACCCTCTCATTTGCAAAAGTAAGAGGGAGTTGGATTTCGAATTTGGAATGGTGGACTGCAAGCCCGTGACTACCTTAATGGAGCTTAACATTAAGTTATGTGGTAGTGTTGCTGGACTTCAATTAGGAAATGCCTTTGAGTTTCATCAACGCATAGTAGCATTGATGTTCTTGGTGAACTCTCATCAACATGTTGAGCCAATATATGGTTGAGCCTCATCACTCACATTGGATTATGCCAAGAATCTTTTGAGATATCTTTTGGGCACAATCACTCATGGACTAAGATACATTGTTGGAGTTGTGTGGCTGCATTGTTATTCTGATGTTGATTGGACAAGCAGTGTGGAGGATCACAAAAGCACTTTTGAGTGTTGCTTCTCTTTGGGTTCTTCTTCGATATCCTGGATGAGCAAGAAGCAGAAGTTGGTTGCTTTGAGCACTGCTAAGGCCAAATTCATAGCTGTGAGTATGGTCTCGTGTGAAGCTATCTGGTTAGGGAAGCTCTTCAGTGAGTTGTTTGGACACATGCTAGATACCACTGTGTTCCTTTGTGACAATCAGAGCGGGATCTGATTCTCAGAGAATCATGTGTTTCATGATCTCTCCCAGCACACAGACGTCAGGTACCACTTTATATGGGATATGGTATAGCGAGGAGCAATAAGGCTCCATCACATTGGGACTGATGTGTAGGTCATCGATATTCAGAGGAAGCCCCTGCGAAAGGTCAAATTCTTGACTCTCAGAGAATGACTAGGAGTCATGGATAGACCCACTCCTGAGGGTCCTGTATGATATGGATATTGACCTATGGGAGCTCCAGGGGGCTTGGGGTACTTCTTGGATCGATGAGCAACCATAGGGTGAGTGGTTCAGCCTTCCCCTAGTGGTCTACTATGTAGGCAAGATGAGTGGTTCATCCTTCTCCTGCTGAGACACAATCATAGGGTGAGTGGTTCATCCTTCTCCTACTGAGACACAATCATAGGGTGAGTGTTTCAGCCTTCCCCTAGTGATTTTTTGTGTACAGGGTGAGTGGTTCAGCCTTCCCCTGGGATACCCCTGGCAACATGTAGGCAGAATGAGTGGTTCATCCTTCTCTTGCTGAGACATCCTACCCATGCAATATGGGACTCATGGGAAATACCTCTCATATGGGCAATGAGCAGGGAAATGAGGATAGGGACCATAGTACTACCTATGGACGCATTGTGTACTACCGTACTCCCTATGCTAGGATGATATTGATCTAGGATCAATCGGAACTGACTCCGGGTCAGTAAGAGTGGTATGAGACACTCTCTTTATTTGGAATTGATTTCGGATCAGTAAGAGTGGTATGAGACACTCTCTTTATATGGGACTGACTTCGGGTCAGTAGAGAATGGTATGATACATTCTCGATCACTTCATTTGTTTCATGGTTTAGTAGAGCAGAGCAATGTAGGGCATTGCATTGATGGTAGAGAGTATAGACTGGCAGATGGAGTTCTCCCTAGTTGAGAGGGAGTGTTAAAATTAGCAACTAGGACCAAAATCCATGTGGGTCTTCTTATTTATGGCAGCTGATATTTTTCTTGGATTCCTCTTTTCGAGAGGTCTAGGATTGATATAAAGATCATCTGATTCTGACATGCATTCATGGAGATATGAGTTTATTTATGTTATTTTACAATTTGTCAAGGTCGACCAACAATCAAATTACCCCAACTTATCCTCAACGTTTTATTATAAATAGAAGAGGTCTTCAAGTCATTTCGTACACACACTTGTCCTAAGATCTCTCTCCACTCGTTTGGGTTTGGTGGCTAAAGAGATCAAGAGGGAGAAGCCCTAGATGCAGTGAAGAAAGGGTCTTCTAAGAGAGCCATAGACGCAGAACTAAAGAGCCCTAGCCGCAGAACTAAAGAGCCCTAGCCGCAGTCTTATGAGGAGATCTTTTTGCAGGTAAGAAGAGATCAGTATGCTGTCAAGAGGGAGTTATATTCGCATCTCAAGGAGGAAGTCTAGCCACTGTAATAATATGCCTTAGCCACAGTCCACACAAGAAGTTCAAGCTACTGTTTAGTTGTGCCCTAATTCGCTGTCAAGGAAGGACTAATGTTGCCTTAGCCACAGTCCTAAAGGAGGTGATCTTAGAAGCAGTTGAAGAGGCCTAAACCAGCAGCATGTGAAGGCCTAAATCCATAGTTAGAGAAGCCCTTATCACAGCATGAAAGGGACCCTTAGATGCAGCAAGAAAAGTGAACATAGCCGCAGCAAAAAGGAAGTATCTCATCGGCGTGAAGGGTCACATTGTTGTAGGTGACAGTGTAGGTTGTTTTGAGCATGATCAAGCTGTTCTTGAACTCGATATGTTGGGCAAGAGAATCTGCACAAAGGAGGAGCTATGGGTTATTGTGTAAGTACTGTTTGGATCATTGTTTGAAGGGGCCTAAGCTTTAGTCCATTGTTGGGCTAGGCCGTAGGCCATAGCCAGCAGTTGGAGGTCATTAAGTGTTGCGTTCAGAAAGATAGCAGCTTTATAAGGCAGCGTGTGGTTGGATGGATTGTATGAAATCTAGTCGAGGTAAATAGGTGGATTGTGGGGTGCGTTTAGGGTGTTGTAGCACACTACGTTTGTGCCCTAACCTATGATCAGGTATTCCAAGATATGCTTCAGTCCTTGCAACATATGAAAGGTGCCAGATTAGCAGCCTTGTCATGAATAGTGAAGCAGTGAAGGAAGGAGAATCATGTTGAAGGAAAGCCTCAGTATTTTGGGTAATTGGTTGAGTTGTTCTGGGCCTATCATCTGCTGCATATATTCAGTCCTTGGTATCAAAATTCCAACCTCATGGAAAAGATATTTGATCTCCTATTTTGGTAGGTCAAGTATTGATTTCAAATCATTGTACTCTATCTCTTTCTCTCTATTGAACTATTGAAGAATATAAGAAGAATAGATCAAAGGTTTCCCCACATTGGGGTTTGTCCTTGGTTGGTACCACATCTTGTGTCCTCTTGTCTTGGCTTGTCTTCTATTGTTTATGTTTATGTTCTATTTTCACTTCACTATCATGTTGATGTGATTTCTAATCTGAATATTGTCATTGGGCTAATATGAAAAATTGAAGTAAATTGGTCTAAGCATAGAACATACCATAATTTAACAACTTTTGAACTCTAGTTTGTTTTTTTAACATTCCACTGAACTAATAAGGCATTGCCTAACTTTTGCTTCATTAATAAATAGACCCCCTACTATTTTCAAAGCACTCAACCCTACACATAGTTGATTTCCCGTGTTTCTTTCATTTTTGCCTCCTATCTTCAATCCTCTTTCTTATTCCCTTTATCCTCCTACCTTCCTCTACCTTCATGTTACTTGATAATTGGTTGATTGTCTCTCCTTCTATCTTTTTGTCTCTCATCTCTTGCACTCTTACCACCTTTCCCTTATCTCCCTTTTTCCTTCTTTTTATTTTTCTAAATGTCCTTCCTCCTTTCAGCTGTCTCCTATCTCCCTTTTTCCTTCTTTTTCTCTTTCACAAATTCCTTCCTCCTTTCACCCAAACTCACATGGTTCATGTTTGAATTCTATAGCAATGAAATTTAAAACAAATTCATAAAGGGAAAAACATTTGATAAATAAGTCATTAAGGTCAAGAGTATATAAAACTAATTGTCAATTGGGGCTATCTTGGGTGTTGGGAGGAAGGAATAGAATCCTCCCCACCCAGGTTCAATTCCCACAAGTGACATGATGGACATTGACAATATTGACAGTATGTGTATATTCTCCACGTGGAATATACAGTGTTGTACATGTATATATATATATATACTATATATATATATAAAAGACCCCATGGGGTGGCTCGGTTGGTTTGGCCCCTTTCACTAAGGCATAATTTTCAAAGAGTTCATGTCTGACAAGGTTACCACTATGTAGTTGATCCATTTAGAAAACCTAAGAAGAGGGGGGAATCTACAATTTGTTGGCAAGGTACCATCTTTCTCATTATGAATGCTTAAGTGTAAGATGGTGAGGGGAGTTTAATTCTCCAAAAACATATAAAATTATAACATATATAAAAGTTATTTTACTAGTACATGACATAAGTTATTAATATATAATATAATCCTCCAAAAAATAAGCTTTGCATACTCAAATTGGTGCCCTCTATGTAAACTAGTTGAAGAATGGGTTGAACACCTTTTTGTGGCCTGCTCCTAAACTTGTAATATTTGGAACTCAACCTGCAATTTCATTGTATCTCTTCCTTTCTGGCAAAGCCCATCTTGTAAAGACACGTGGCACTCTTGGTGGTCATCAACATCACCAAAAAAGTTCAGAATCTCCCTTCAATTATCTGTTGGGGGATTTGGATCACCCAGAACATGGTTATTTTTCAAGATAAGAATTTGATCCATGATCAAGTCATTGCTTAGACAATTGCATCATATGATATTCTCTGAACTGAAGATTCTGGTCACAGAGTTAGGAACATAACTCAGGAACAGGTGGATAGGTCTCGAACTTGGGCCTATTTCGACAGGGCCTCTCTACAAGGGGTTATGTGGATGTGGTATTGTTTTACACATGAATGAAAACCACTCTTTCAAATTACAAAGTGATTTGGGTCCTGGAACAAATAATTATGCAAGGTTATGCAATCTTAAGCTTCCACTTTTATTTGCTATTGAAAAAGGATGTGTACATCTACAAATCTATGGTGACTCCCTCTTAGTTGTTAATTGGTTTAATGGATCATCAAGATGTCACATGCACACACTCGTCACATTTTTGGAGGAAGTGCTTGTTGGGAAATTCAAAGAGTTGGCAATTAAACGATTTCCCTTACTAATGACATTAACTTGTGATGTTTTCATTATTAGTAATAGATCTCTTAATTATATTTTCTTATCATCAATATTAATTTCAAGCAACAAATAGAAGAGAACACAAGATATAGGCATGCTGCCAAGGAAAATCCCCCCTCGAGGGGAAACCCAGTCACAAATTCTTCCTTCAGTAGATTCAAGATGAGACAACCAAGAACTTTACATCTTAGACTCGAGACTACCACCATCCATCAAGTCAACCTCATCTCTATACTTGCACCGAATCCTTATCATTATGTTTGCATCAATACTTCATCACTCAACTTCTTCCTTACACAAGCATCGAACTTCTTTGAACTTCTTTGAGATGACATCACCAAGGTTTTCTTCATTGTGACAATATTGAATCTCCTTATTGTGATATATCACTGAAACTCCTCACTATGATATATGCGATTTTTCTGGTCACAAGTTCATCTCTTCACCGTAATTCACATACCTATAATACCTTCTTACTACAATAGCACTTAATCTGCTTACTGCAATAGCACTAAAAAATGGCACTAAAATATATTCATTGTCATAGTCCCAAAACTATGATAGCATCGAAGTTGGTTTTTTTTATAGCAACAAATTTTATTTAGCAACTAATCTGATCTCCTTTTACTGTAATAATACCGAAACAATTTGAGCTTTGAAATTATTATACGAATTGTATGTGGTGAGGGAAATGTGAAGACCTTATGCATGTATATATAGTTGTTATCCAATATAAATAAACCGACATGAGTTTCCGAATAGTTGTGTTTTCAAATAGGCTGACATGAGTTCACCTTATGGAAGTTGAATTGAAGAGGATTCTTTCAACAGCAAGGACACTTTGATGGACGGAGGAGTCTTCTCAAATTTCACTTTGACAAATAACCTAAATCCTACAATGGATGCTTGACCTAAGACAAAATACCCAAGCATGAAACCCATGCTTTAATAAGTCAATTTCAATAAAATAAAATTCTTTTTGCTTTTCTTCTGACAAATATATTACATTTTGACTTCAAGTACAATTATTATGAAGACCAAACCTAGTTACATTTTCCAACACTCCCTCTTAACTAGGGAAGTTTTCAGCATATACAAGTACAAGGAAGATCTCAAAACACATCATCTATGAAGAATTTTAGGCACTACAATGCCATGGACTAGATTCCTGACCAGGGAAATCTATCCATTGGTCTCTCAACAATTTAGGCATCGCAATGCCATGGACTAGATTCTTGACCAAGGAAATCTATCTGGGTGGGACTAAGATGGACTCAAGCTTTCAGCCTCTCTAGGTACCATCAAGCTTACTTGCTAATCATCAACCTAGAGATCCAGGTGCATGTCATAGATCCATGACCAACGCCACCCTTTCAACTTCGATACCTATACATCAACACAAAGTGTCGCCCAGATGTCCTCCCAAGAAAATGCTTCACTCACAAAGCCTCAACATACCTCGATCTGGAAGATCAAGGACAACAAATCTCTCTTGATCAAACTAATTGGTAACCAGCATGTTATCAAATCCTTCGAGAGATTTACATGTACAAACACAACCCCAATCAATAATATATTTTCACATGTACATAATCAAAGACAAACCTCTGGGATCTTCCAGAAAACTTGATGTTGCTTCTCAACTTTTCATATTAAGACTTAGAGCTTTCCCAATGAATCTTGATAGAAGATTCCTCAACCACGCACTTTCCTTTCCTACTTCTCATGCAGCAACATATTCTTCAATCGGATCCTTCTTTCCTTCTTTCATAAATACCTCAAATTTCATTCTCCAATTTCCTTCTCTCACTCATGGTCTTCACTAAAACATACGGTTGTTAGTCCTATTCTACTGCATGACACATGAAGTAGAGAACCATATATGTCACTCCCTCTTAGTCAGAGAGATCTGTACATCCTCTTATCCTAGGGAGATTTCTTTCATTCAAGCTCCCTCTTAACCTAGGGAGTTCTACTTCTTCTTTACGACATCAGAGAATATTGCATGGCTTCCATCCTTCTTATCAGAGTCATTCATATATCATGCTTATCACATCCAATTTACTTATGATCATCTTCACCATGTTGAATATGATGAACCTGCACAACTTAGATAGAAAGTACAACCAAAATTATAGAAACATGAAGTTATCCATATCAAAAACTTATAATAGCGGAAGCATTAGACTTTACAAACATAATCAGCAAGAGACTATATTTCAACTTCTTGCCCAAGTTTAGTTACAAACCCTAAATCACATTCATAGCTCATCAAGATTCAAACTCATTATTCTAGGGTTCCAATATTCTTTCAATGACAAGTTCCCTCATATAGTAGACCCTAGAAACAAATCAAACAAATGAATCTAACAACTTTTAGAATTCATATGTTAGACTCCTCATTAAGATTTCATACATGAGCCTCAAGAATCAAAACCAATCACATCTTAATCAACATCATGACTAGTATCTACTAGAGTTTGATGTAAACCCTGGATTTTCATTTACAAATTCTCAACAATCACTATATAAATTTATAGATTCTAGATTGTCATATCAGACATACCAGAGAATTTAACTACTACTAGGGTTTAGCTGCAAAACCCTATATTTATCAAACAACGTGATCCTAGAACATCAAACCTTGACTAGGTCTTGTTTCCAAACCCTAGGACTCATTAATACTTAGGTCAACACAAATATCTAGGAATTCATCAGAATATCATAAGCACATCATATGTCAGGCAATATTGATATGTTAGACATATATCGACCTAGAACAGGCTAGGGTTTAATCAAATGGACACATACCTAGGGTTTCATTCCTAGGACTCAAAATATCTAACAAGGGTTTTACTTATAGAACCATCCAAACCCTAAGGATTTAGGGTTTCAATTCATAACATAGCAAACCCAACTTTAGCAGAAATTCAAAGGTTCAATATTTTAGACAACATTATTTTAACCGAACTTCAAGTTTCGATATTTCAGACAACATTATTTTAACTCTAACAAGTTAGGGTTTTCATAATCATATCAAGACCCCAAACACAACATTATCAACAAAAACTTCAAATAGCATTTCTCAATAACCCTAAGCAATTTTAGAGTTTCATTAGCATACCCTTAGGTTAGGTTTTTCCCGAGACCCTGTCTAGGGTTCTATAAAGACAATTAAGAATATGAGGAGGGTAGATTTATCAAAAGATGAATCACCCTAAACAAAAAATTTTATGATTCTATTGTAACGGCTGCAACCACCCTCCAAAAATTTTCCTTAGCATGTTTTGGAGTCTCCCTACCAACCTTACACATCACTTTGTTTTGCTTCGTCAAGTACACAAGCTTTAGTGTTTTTCATGCACAAAGGCAGCCTATCGAGCACAACTTAATGCAATCCCCTCACAGGTTGTTCACTCGAACTTGGCCCAACTACAGGCTAAGCAGCTTCCCCAAGAAAATTGCACATTTTTGGAGAACAACCAACCTTCCCTCCAAAAATTGTGCATTTATGTCTGGTAGCCTGTTGGGCTCCAGAATTGCGCAATTCTGCCAACCAACACTCCCAGCAGAAATTGCGCAAATTTCCCTAGTAGGGTTGCTTAGCCCAAAATTTCTGCAAATTTGGGTAGTAGTCAGCGACTCCGCCCAGAAATTGCACAAACCTCCTGGGCAGTCAGCCCAGCTCCCAGCCATAAATGTGCATTTTTCTCAAGCAGTTGAGCAGCTGCATGCATGAGCAGTCTGGTTGACCAATTCCACCCGGGACCAAGGAAACTTGACTTGCATGCATGCATGACTTGTTCTTCCCGGAATAACAAAAGCTATCCCATGATTCAGGGATCTATTTTTAGTAGTCGAGGGTTACATGCAAAGTTGTTTTGGAATTTTCCCTCCAAGTGTCGTTGTTTCCTAGATTTGTGGCATGCGTGTCATGAGCCCAAACTTATTTATTCGACACATCAGAGCTCATTCTTTCACATCGATCTTGGAGCTCTGACATCCCACAGCACATCCAGGACTCTTTGACACATCTGGCTCAGCTATTCATGGGTAAGTGGCCTCAACTTGTCTTTCTCAACATTTCTGTCACTTTTTGTGTATTCGCTGGTGTGAGTGTTGTTTGCTTGCTTTCTTTGAATGTTTGTTGTCGTTTACATGTATACTAGCTTGTCCTAGCTCTGTTTCAGTTTTCGTTGCTATCTCACTATTGTCGCATGCATGAAATTGTTTTGCGCGAACATTCACCCAATCGGCGAATCGTTTCACCCACATGCATGTTGATCTGTTTGTTGAATATTTCATTCATGTTTTGCATGCATTTGTAGGTTTTAACCTCGTACAGAAATTACATGCATACGAATTCTAAATCACAGAAAAATAAACAATGCGAGAGCATAACACATAAAAACACATATGCACAGAGATTTTCCCCTGGATCCCAAAACCAAGACTACCAACTTGATTTTTCATTATATTCCTTTCA
>APFE031211857.1:223626-265849 GCA_000404065.3 Pinus taeda | reverse complement strand
ACAAGGAGGCACTGAGATCCTTGGTGATCAGCGGAAAGAAGAGATGCACATCTTGTTTGATGAATCCCAACATAGAGTTGTTCAGTCTCGCAAAGTGTCAACTCCGGAGGATCAAACATCACCTGCACAAGTTGAAGAACGAGTGATCGTGATTGATTTGCGCAAGCATCCAGCTGCTTTGGCCGATGCAACCAGAGTGTATGTCGAAGCCAATAGCTCAAATGTTCATTTTCGTATAGCTGAGAATGAGCGAATGGAAAAGGAACTACAGGTGGCCAAAAAAGGAGGAGACTTGGTGACAATGCTCGCCCAAGCTAAACTGAAGAAGGAAATACTAAATGAAGTATTTTCGCTTGACACAGTTATGCGAGCATTGTACTCCAAGTTTGGTACCGTGCATAAGGCGATTGTCCATCTCAACGGATGGCAGCAGCGATGTGCACAATATCTTGTTTGATGAATCCCAACATAGAGTTGTTCAGTCTCGTAAAGTGTCAACTCCAGAGGATCAAACATCTCCTGCGCAAGTTGAAGAACGAGTGATTGTGACTGATTTGCGCAAGCATCCAGCTGCTTTGGCCGATGCAACTATAGTGTATGTCGAAGCCAATAGCTCAAATGTTTGTTTTCTTATAGCTGAGAATGAGCGAATGGTGAAGGAACTACAGGTGAACAAGAAAGGAGGAGACTTGGTGACAATGTTCACCCAAGCTAAATTGAAGAAGGAAATATCAGATGAAGTATTTTCTCTTGACACAGTTATGCGAGCATTGTACTCCAAGTTTGGTACCGTGCATAAGGCGATTGTCCATCTCAACGGATGGCAGTGGCGATATGCTAGGAGAGCACACATCTTGACAAACATACATGTTGTTGTTCATGACATGCAAACATGGATGATGAAGTACAAGGGAGCCCCACTTCACTTGCCAAAGATGATGAGGCCAAATGCGGTCGAGCTAAAAGCACGTATCTAGAGTTAGATCTAGAACTATGAGGACCTCCCGCAACTCATCACTAGCATACAAGCTTCCCATGCATGAGTATTCAAAAGCATGGATGTTGTGGTGTGCACACATGCGATCCCATCACTTGGTACTCTCATCCAAGCGAAGACCAAGAAGCAGGTCCGACTAGAGCTTGACTCGTACTTTGACGAGTTGATGTGCATCACCACCAGCCCAGACTTGCCTATCAGTACAAACATCATGCACAAGTATGTTGTTGGTCCAGCCACATAGAGTACAATGATGCGCATGCTTTCAGGTGAGTTGGACAGAGGAGCCTAAGCAGTGTACCCGGATGCTATGGAGGCAAAAGTCAGGTTTCAGACAGATGTCAACGCGGAACACATAGACACTATCAGAGACTACAAAGCTTGGCATAAATATGTTATTGTTGATCAACATGAAGATGTTGAGCAGTTGGATTTCTATAGTTGTGTAAGTCAAAGTGATGTCTAGTTTGGATTGCTCAAGCCATTGTGTTTACATGGGTACATGTGCATTGTAATGTTGATTCACGTCAAGTGTAAGTCAAGTGTCAATAGTGAATGTAATAGTCATAAAGAAGGTGAAGAGTCATGAGGGTAATTGAACAGTCACAAAGGGGAATGTCAAGGGCCACCCCACCCTTTCTTATAAATAGTCCCTCATAACTCATTGTATAGGCTTTTGGTCAGCCAAGCTTTTGATAAGACTATCTTGGAGAAAGCTTGAACAGTATTGTAACGCGCCTTGGTTTCTCCACTGCATGGAGCTAGTTCATCTCTTTGGAGGAGTAGGCAGATGTGGTTGTAATGCTTCATTGTTGGGGCTAGTAGGTTTACATGGATGTATTGTATGATTGGGACTTACACTTAGTTATATAATAAGAGCCAGCACATTTTCATGCATATGTTGTTAGTGTAGTTGGACTTCTCCGGCTGCTTAGCAATATATGTTGTTTAACTTACGTATTTGTGTATGAACTGCTTCGTATGCAATTATATGAATCTTGTTGCAAATGTCTTGTTGGTTTAACCATCACTTTGGATTGTCCACTGATCTGCTTTCCAACATGTGATGCATCTTCGCTCGTGTGTTCCCTTCTCAGTTGAGTATTGCTACAGGTTGCTAAGGGGCGCACTCATTTCACCCCTCGTGTGTTAGAACCTCTCATTCACCTTCCTTGAGTCACACCCTTGCTACTGACAGAGTTATCTTACTTGCCTCTATGCGACATCGCAGTCAAGGCATTACCTTACGACCCACTGCTGGGACTCCTACACCAAATGGTCTAAGGTCAATTGGGACTTCTTACCGGGGAGATCCCCTTGACATGTTGGCGGGTCGAGCACCGTCAACAGATTCAAGATAGATAGACATAACGATGTTAGTAATGTAACGCAAACTTCAAAAATAGGATGAACATACCTTTAAGATAATCTTGTAAGGGTTATAGTTTGAGACAAACTGGAGATATTTCTTGGCAAACCGGATAAGGATTCCTTAAAGTGTTAAGCCATCATATTTTATACCGGTAGTACATACTTGCAAGCACAACAAGTGATACCAAGGTCATAATTTAATTTCTTAAGTTACATCTTCTACATAATCATGGAGGATGGAATCTTTCAAACGTCAGTGGGACCTTTTATTTGACATCCTAGATTATATGTAAATCGTAGAAGATAAGAATGTAATTTATCTAGGGATTACAATCTTTATCCTAGTCTAACTACAAGAAAGAATCATTTAATATTATAAGAACATACATACCTTGGGATTACGTACCTCTAATTTGGTAACTTATTAGACTTGTTGTAGTAACAATACTTGGTTCCTTGTACTCAGACCCTCAAAGAGTCCTTTCTTCAAGCTGGTTCCTTGGACTATCAATTTAATTTTCCTTAGGACAGACTTCAGATTCTTTATGTGATGACACAGTTCATTAAGGTGCCTTATTTGGTGCTTCGTCCCTGTGATGACTGAGATTTCTTCATTGTGATAATATTGAATTGAAGTAGCACCGAATTGAGGGAGAATGCTATCAAATGTGGAAGCATAATAGTAAACTGTGAGAGCATGGGAGCATAACACCAAACTGTGGGAGCATCTCACCAAATTGAGAAAGCATAGAGATCATCTTTCCACCCTATTTGAGCTCCTTGTAATGACCACAAAACATTTTATTTATTCAAACTAGTTATCTTCGTTATTCTTCTTCACAAGATCATGTCACTTCAATGGCACCAAGTTCAATATCTTTGTCACTGTGGAGGCATCGAGATCTTTCCTTTTTGTGATTGCACCGAATTGAAGAGAACATCAATCAATCTAAACTCCTACACTATAACAACACTGAAATGTATTCACTAAAATTGTACTGAATATGGTTACTCGTTTTATGAAGTGATCGAATTCTCACTATGCCTTTCAGGATGCTTTTGAATTCCTTTAGACTTGATATTTAATACAAATGCACACAAGTGATTTTTAAACTACCTTTTGACCATAGCTCTGATACCATGTTGGAAATTCAAGGAGTTGGCAATTAAAATATTTCCCTTACTAAAGACAATAACTTGTGATGTTTTCATTATTAGTTACTAATGACATTAACTTGTGATGTTTGCATTATTAGTGTTAGATCTCTTAATTATCTTTTCTTATTATCAAGATTAATGTCAAACAACAAATAGAAGAGAACATAATATATAGGCACGCTACCGGGAAAACACCCCCCTCGAGGGGAAACCAAGTCACAAATTCTTCCTTCAGTAGATTCAAGATGAGACGACCAAGACCTTTTCATCTTAGACTCGAGACTACCTCCATCCATCAAATCAACCTCATCTCTATGCTTGCACTAAATCCTTATCACTATGTTTGCATCAACACTTCATCACTGAACTTCTTCCTTACACAAGCATCGAAATTCTTTGAACTTCTTCCTTACACAAGCATTGAACTTCTTTGAAATTCTTTGAGATGACATCACCAACTTTTTCTTCATTGTGACAATATCGAATCTCCTCACTGTGATATATCGTTGAAACTCCTCAATGTGATATATGAAAGTTTTGTGGTCACGAGTTCATCTCTTCACTGTAATTTTCATACCTATAATACCTTCTTATTACAATAGCACCGAACCTCCTTACTGCAAAAGCACTGAAAAAAATTCCTCTCTAATATGGCACCGAAATATATTCACTGTGATAACCCCAAAACTATGATAGCACCGAAGTTGGTTTTTTATGATAGCAGATAAGTTTATCTAGCAACTAATATGAGCTCCTTTTACTGTAATAATACTGAAACAACCTGAGCTTTGAAATTCTTATACAAATTGTTTGTGGTGAGAGAAATGCGAAGACCTTATGCCTATATATATAGGTGTTATCCAATATAAATAAGATGACATGAGTTTTTGTACAGTTTTGTCTTCATATAGGCCGACATGAGTTCACCTTATGGAAGCCAACTTGAAGAGGATTTTTCAACAGCAAGGAGACTTTGATGTATGGAAGAGTGTTCTCAAATTTTACTTTGACAAATAGCGTAAAGCCTACAATGGAGGCTTGACCTAAGACAAATGACCCAAGTGTGAAACCCATGCTTTAATAAGTCAATTTCAATAATAATAAGATTATTTTCTCTTTTCTTTTGACAAATATATTACGTTTTGACTTCAAGTACAATTATGAAGACCGAATTTTCCAACAGTGCTTCTTCTAAAAAGAAACTTTGATTTGATATCATGTTGTCACATTTACAGGTAAAGGAATGCACTGTTGATGCACTTTCCAAGGAGGGCATGCATCAAATTAGGGGCACATGGAAGATCATTTAACAAAATGGAAATGAGCATTATGAATACTATCACAGGCCATTTATAGAGGATCTTCATTTGGCTGAAGCAGAGGACAGAGGACTCCCGACTCATGACTTACTGATGATGATGCTAGTATTTTGTAGTGTTTTGCTCATGTTATAGATTATGTTTTCACCATTATGCATATGTATATGACACTGATATTGCATATATCCAAAAATATGAGGTATTAACAACTCTCTGGACTTGCTTTTTGTACAATGTTTTCTGTGATTACTATAGGATGATAACTCTCGAACATTGATAATTGAAAGGTTGTTACACAACAACCTCTTTTTTGAATGCCATCGGGAACCTACTGTATGTAATTTTCATTTTCATCATAATGGAAATTACGATTTTTTTGTGGGGAAAAATTATATATAATATAATTTTAACTTACATCATGTATAACTTAATCGTGTAACTTATAAAAGTTGATATCACAGAATTATATTATTTCATAATATGCTAATCTTATATATGCTAATAACAATAAGCTATATTAATCATGTAATATATACATGTGATGTTTATAATATACAATATACATCATATAAGATTTTATAAGAACGATAAAATAGTAGACCATTGTCGAGCAAGGGTATGAATTACTGCCCACCAAACCTTCCAATGAATACAAAAGCATTGTTTTTGTGTGTGTATATATAACTTGTAACTTATAAAAGTTGCTATCACACAATTATATAGTTTCATAATATGTTAATCTTAGATAAGTTTATAACAATAAGCTATATTAATCGTATATTATATACAGGTGATGTTTCTAATGTATAATATACATTATCTAAAATTCTATAAAGAACAATAAAATCGCAGACCATTCTTGAGCAAGGGCATCAAGTATTGCCCACCAAGCCTTCCAATGAATGCACAAGCATTGTTTTAGTCAACCATAATATCTGAGACAGAGGTACCCCTCTAACCTTTTCAAAAAATTTACAAGCCCTTGTTTTAGTTGACCACATTTATTCTAGCAAAGAGAAGCATACTCATTAACAATTTGAGAAATCTAGGGCAAAGCAATTAGGTGATTTCCCTTCTTTAGATAACTGCTTGTGAATGTTTTTTACTTATTAGATTAGGATTTTCTTCTACTTAGATTATTATAGTGTTCTTCTTCATCAAACAACTACCAATGCATAGACCATAAAGAGACAAGAGACACAGAATATAGGCTATCAGCGAGGGCCAAAACCTCTCCCACTTGAGAGGAAAACCCGAATAAATTCTTCTTTTTATAGACTCCAATTGATGAACACCAAGACCAAGACCCTTGACCTATTTTCCACTCCAAGACCAAGACAAGGTTTCCTTGACAAGATCCTTAGTCAACAATAGTCAAAAGGTTATTCTTCAACTTCGGCTTCCTTTTGCTTCAGACTTTCTCTTTATTTCGGCCTCATTGAATTAGGTCTGCAAACTTCGACCCAAATTCAGAAACCCTAGCTTCTCCATGTAGAAAATTTCCTTGATACCTTTGCTTAGGATAGAGTCTCCTTTTAACGTGTCTTGGCTTCTCCTTTGACTTGCCCCTCTACCAATTGGCTACCTAGGAGGACTGTAATTCCTCTCAACTTCTTCTACAACAACTGACCTCTTTCTTCCTCGCACGTGTGGAGAAGATCAACCCAAAAAGAGATCAAAAAAGACCTCGGTTTATATTCTCCCTTCCTTCGATTGATTATAGGCCTCATTGATGAACTTTGCACCTCCTATTGCAGACTTGATGATGACTGAAATTCCCTGCTCTGAAATGACACCGAACTACCCTATTTATAGTTGATGGAGCCTCCATAAGCCGACTTGAACATAGGGTGAGTCGACACATCTGTTGGAGCAAGTTAATTATTTTATTTAGGGTCGGCTTGAAGTAGATGCTTGAGCTTGGCCTTGGAGGGCTATTTGACATTTTCATTGACTCATATACAAATGTAACATGCCCAAGAAGGGTCCTTCATACATGACATTGACTCTTTTTGACTTAATAACCAATCCTAAGGGCTCACAATGGGAGCCATTACTAAAAATAAAATTCCTTGTTCATGAAACCCATGAGATAAGCATTACATAAATAATTTTATTTTTCTTCTTTATATCAATTACATAAAATCACAATTACACGTCATTATAAAGTCCGAACCTAGTTACATTTTTCAACACAATCCTCTTGGTGAATGCAAAATACATTATTTTAGTTGGCCATAATAATTTCAGCGCAAGTGTCAAAATTGGCAACTAGGGCCAAACTCCATGTGGGTCTTCTTATTTATGGAAATTGATATTTTTCTTCGATTCTTCTCGTCGAGAGGTGTAGGGTTGATCTAAAGATCATTCGATTCTGACATGTATTCATGGAGATATGAATTTATTTGTGTTATGTAACAATTCGTCAAGGTCGGCCAGCAACCAAATTACCCCAACCTATCATCAATGTTTCATCATAAATAGAAGAGGTCTTCAAGTCATTTTGCACACTCACTTCACTCTTGATCTCTCTCCACTCATTTTGGGTTTTGGTGGCAAGAGAGGTCTAGATGATGAAGCCCTAGACGTAGGAGGAAAGGAGATAGTCTGGCCACAATGAAGAAGGGTTCCATACGTTGTCTTAATGGAGATATAATACCCTAGTCGCAGTCCAAACTAGGAGTTAAAGTTGTTGTTCAGTTGTGACCTAATCCGCTATCAAGGAAGGGCTAATGCTACCCTAAATGCAATCTTAAAGGAAGAGACATAGCCACAGCTTTGGAGGAGCCCTAGCTACTATAACACGTTCCCTAGCCGCAAGTCTTATATGTTGTCCTAAAGGGATTAAATCACAGTGAAGAGAGGCTCCTACATTGTCCTAAAGGAGGCTCTTCTACGCAGCTAGGAGAGGCTTCAATACGTTGTGTAACGGAGCCTCTATACGCTATCAAAGGAAGCTCCAAAACATCCCTAGTCGTTGTCTTCTATACACAGCTAGCCGCAGTCCTCGAAGGGAGCTCTAGCCCTAGACGCGGACAAAGGGAGCCTCAATATGCAACCTAAATGAAACTCTAATCTGCAGTCAGAAAGAGGCTCAATACACAGTCCTAAAGGATGTGATTTAGTTGTTGTTCAAGCAAGGAGACTTAGCCACATCTTAGCCACAATCATGAAGCCTAGCAGTGGTTGAAGGGAGAAGCCTTTACAGTGGTCTTATGAGGAGGACCTATTTGTTGTCAAAAGAGGTTCTAACCAGCAGTTAAGGAAGGCTCTACTCCGCTCGCTAGCGAAACTATAAACCATAGTAAAGGAAGGCTTCACAGTTATGAAGAGGTCCTAAGCTACAGCAAAGAGAGACCCCAATCCATAGATGGGAAGAAGCCTTAACAGCGTATCAAGACCTTAAGGGTCAGCATAGTATTTCAGGGCCAACATGATGATTACAACGTTGTGATTGAGATTGTTCCTGAACACTGTTTATAAGGTTGGTAAACTATAGCCATATTACATTAATGAAATATGTCCTAGACCAAAGTTCAGATCAACATATTCAGATTGAGTCAAGTCCTTGTAGGACTTTTAATGCTGCATTGATACTATTTGTTGATGGAAGATCAAAGGCCATACTTACTGCGGGGCTAGGCCACAGGCCATAGCCAGCAGCAAAGATTATTCTCAGTATTGACTTGAAAGCGTGATAGTGGTGGAGTTGCACCTCGAAGCCCTGCATTGGTAGATATGTGAAGGAAGTGAACTAAATATTGATACCCTATCTCATAAAGCAGTGACACTTAGTGCAGCAAGAAGACATCAGCGTTCTGGAAGATGCCTTCGGTCAATATTTCTATGTTCTGAGGAATCTCAAATTTGTATATTTATACTATCTCTCTGCTGAACTATTGAAGAATATAAGAAGATTTGATCAAGGATTTCCCCACATTGGGGTTTGTCTCTGGCTGGTGCCACATCTTGTGTCCTCTTGTCTTAGCTTGTCTTTTGTTGTTTATGTTTATGTTCTATCTGCACTTTACTATCATGTTGATGTGATTGCTAATCTGGAATTGATATTGAGCTAATATGAAAAATTGAAGTAAATTTATCTAAGCATAGAACATACCTAAAATTAACATGGTATCAGCGCTGAGGTGAAGACAAATCCCAAGCAAGAGTGAAAGAGCAATCACCGAAGATAGTTGGACAAGGTCAAAGGCTCAATGGGTTCCTCCACTTCTCGGCAGAATTAGAAGAGCAAGAAGTGTTGGATTATGTGAAGGGTAAAATCCCTGAACCTCTATCAAATGCACCGGTTGCTCCAAAGATCAAATACACCAAGGGTGAAGTCGAAGCAGAGAAGACTATCATAGATTTCATTGACAGCGTCTGGTGGCCTACCTAAAGGTCACTTCAATGGAAAGTTTGGATCTAAGGATGGAAGGGCGGGCAGATGCCTTGCTTGTAATAATTTTGACCATTATGCGAGGGAGTGTCCAAATAGAAGGGACACATCACATGATGATGATCACAATCATTCCAGGGGCATCTTCAATGATCAAAGGAATGAAGGGTTCAATGGCAAAGGAAAAAGGAATGCAGGACATCAAGGAAATGGCTGACTCTCCAAGAAAGCAACGTACTCCAGGTATGAAGAATCAAATGTTGTTTCTGATAAGCAAAAGGAGTATTATCTTATATTGGTCGTCTCCTCTACCTCTCCTCCAGACTCGTTGGGAAATTTGCTTATTGAGAGTGGTACCTCAAGGCACTTCACTGAATTCATGGAAGCGCTCTCTAATTTGATAGAGAAGGAAACAAACTTGGAGATTATACTTTGAGACGATGCCACCTATCCCGTAAAGGGTATAGGGAATGCTACTCTTTAGTTGGATCAGGGTAACACAATTCATTTACAAGAAGATTCTTTATGTACCTGATCTTGAAAGGAACCTGGTGTCCATTTCGGCAATGGAAGACAAAGATAACAAGGTGGCATTCATCGATGGAAAGGTACGTGTTTGGAAAAAGAATTTTAAAGATGTTTTTACTCTTGGGTTCAGGGTTGGCAATTTGTACCAAGTTGCTAGAAGTCCATTAGGTACCATGTCGTGTGACACCTCTTCTATGGCACCAGAGGTTTTCCCATCTTCAATATAAGGCCCTACCTGATATGAGACAGATGGCAATAGGGATTCCTGAATTAAAAGAAGAGCATGAAGGTACATGTTCGAGATGTACAAAGGAAATCTTACAAGGGGACCATTCCCCTCATGTAATAGCAAGACCACAGATCTGGAACAACCCGAGGGGTTTGAGATTCATGACCAGGAATCTCATGTATTTAGATTGAAGAAAGCTCTCCTTGATATGAAGCAAGCATCACGTGCTTCGTATGAGAGGATTGATAGCTATCTGATGAAGCTGAGATTCACTAAGAGTGAAGCTGATCCAAACCTTTGCTTTAAGGTTGTGGATGATAGACCACTCATACTGGTACTTTATATGGATGACCTCTTTTTGGCAGGTACAGACCCTCTCATTTGCAAAAGTAAGAGGGTGTTGGATTCCGAATTTGGAATGGTGGACTGCAAGCCTGTGACTACCTCGATGGAGCTTAACTTGAAGAAGTTATGTGTAGTGCTATCAGACTTGATTTGGAAAATGCCTCTAAGTTTCATCAACTCATAGTATCATTGATGTTCTTAGTGAACTCCCATCCGAATATATGTTTTGCAATTAGCATGTTTAGCCAACATATGGTTGAGCCTCATTAGATTGGTGCCAAGAATCTTCTGAGATATCTTCGGGGCACAATCACTCATGGACTGAAATACACTACCAAAGCTGTGAGGCTGCATGATTATTTTGATGTTAATTGGGTAGGCAGTGTGGAGAATCACAAGAGCATTTTTGGGTGTTGTTTCCCTTTGGTTTCTGTTTCAATATCTTGGATGAGTAGGAAGAAGAAGTTGATTGCTTTGAGCACCGTGAGGCCAAATACATAGCTGAGAGTATGGCCTCCTATGAAGTTGTCTAGTTGTGGAAGCTCTTCTGTGAGCTATTTAGACACATGCTAGATACCACTGTGATCTTCTGTGACAATCAGAGTCAGATTCAATTGTCGAGGAATCTCATGTTTTATGGTCACTCCAAGAATATAGACATCATGTACCATTTTATCTGGGATATGGTACAACAAGGAGCAATAGGGCTCCAACACATTGGGACTAAAGTGCAGGTCGTCGATATTCAGATGAAGCCCCTAGGAAAGGTCAAATTCTTGACTTTCCGAGAACAACTAAGATTCGTGGAGAGACCCTCTCCTAAAGATCTTGTTTGATATGAATATTGAGCTCTGGGAGCTCCGGGGGGAATGGGGTGCTTATTGGAGCGATGGGAAACCATAGGGTGAGTGGTTCAGCCTTCCCCAAGGTTACCCTTGGTGACATGTAGGCAGGATGAGTGGTCCATCCTTCTCTTGCTGAGACATCCTACCCAATCAGTCTAGGACTCATGGGATGTACCTCTCATCTGGCCAATGAGCAAGGAAATGAAGATAGGGACCATAGTATTACCGATGGACGCATCGTGTACTACTGTACTCCCTATGCTAGGATGATATTGATCTGAGATCAATTGGAACTGACTTCGAATTAGTAATAGTGGTATGAGACACTCTTTATTTGGAACTGATTTCGGATCAGTAAGAGTGATATGGGACACTATTTATTTAGAACTGATTTTCAATCAGTAAGAGTGGTATGAGACACTCTTTATTTAGAATTGATTTCATATCAGTAAGGGTGGTATGAGACACTCTCTATATATGGGACTGACTTTAGATCGGTAGAGAATGGTATGATACATTCTCGATAACTTCTTCTTCTTCATAGTTCAACAGAGCAGAGCAGAGTAGTGAAGGGCACTGCATTGATGGCAAAGATACTACGCTCTGGTAGATGGATTAACAGATGGAGTTCTCCCTAGTTGAGAGGGAGTGTTAAAATTGGCAACTAGGGCCAAACTCCATGTGGGTCTTCTTATTTATGGCAGCTGATATTTTGCTTTGATTCCTCTCGTCGAGAGGTGTAGGATTGATCTAAAGATCATCCAATTCCGACATGTATTCATGGAGTTACGAATTATTTGTGTTATGTGACAATTCGTCAAGGTCGGCCAGCAACCAAATTACCCCAACCTGTCCTTAATGTTTCATCATAAATAGAAGAGGTCTTCAAGTCATTTTGCACACTCACTTCACTCTTGATCTCTCTCCACTCGTTTTGGCTTTTGGTGGCAAGAGAGGTCTAGATGATGAAGCCCTAGACGTAGGAGGAAAGGAGATAGTCTAGCCACAGTCAAGAAGGGTTCCATACGCTATCTTAATGGAGATATAATGCCCTAACCGCAGTCCAAACTAAGAGTTGAAATAGTTGTTCAGTTGTGCCCTAATCCTCTATCAAGGAAGGGTTAATGCTGCCCTAAACGCAGTCTTAAAGGAAGAGACAGCCACAAACTTAGAGGAGCCCTTGCTGTTGTAAAACGTGCCCTAGCCGCAGGTCTTATATGTTGTCCTAAAGGGATTAAATCACAGTGAAGAGAGGCTCCTACGTTATCCTAAAGGAGGCTCTTCTACGCAGCTAGGAGAGGCTTCAATATGTTGTCTAAGGGAGCCTCTATACGTTGTCAAAGGAAGCTCCAAAACAACCCTAACCGTAGTCTTCTATACACAGCTAGCCGCAGTCCTAGAAGGGAGCTCTAGCCCTAGATGCAGTCAAAGGGAGCCTCAATACACAGCCTAAATGAACCCCTAATCCGCAGTCAAAAAGAGGCTCAATACACAGTTCTAAAGGATGTGATTTAGTTGATGTTCAAGCAAGGAGACTTAGCCACATCTTAGCCGCAATCATGAAGCCTAGCTGCATTTTAAGGGAGAAGCCTTTACAACTGTCTTATGAGGAAGACTTATTCGCTATTAAAAGAGGTTCTAACCAGCGATTAAGGAAGGATCTACTCCGTTGGCTAGAGGAACAATAAACCACAGTAAAGGAAGGCTTCACATTTATGAAGAGGTTCTAAGCTACAACAAAGAGAGACCCCAATCCGTAGATGGGAAGAAGCCTTAACAACAGATCGAGCCCTGAAGGGTCAGCATAGTATCTCAACGGCAACATCATGATGACAGCGTTGTGATTGACACTATTCATGAGGATTGTTTATAAGGTTCGTAAACTACAGTCATATTACATTAATGAAATTTGTCCTAGACCAAAGTTCAGATCATCATATTCAGATTGAGTCAAGTCCTTGTAGAACTTTTACAGTTGCATTGATACTATTTGTTGATTGAAGATCAGATGCCATACTTGTTGCTGGGCTAGGTGACAGACCATAGCCAGCAGCGAAGATTGTACTCAGTGTTGACTTGAAAGCATGACAGTGGTGGAGCTTCACCTCGAAGCCCTGCATTGATAATTGTGTGAAGGAAGAGAATTGAATATTGATACCCTATCTCATAAAGCAGTGACAGCGAGTGCAGCAAGAAGACATCAGCATTCTGGAAGATGCCTTGTGTCAATATTTCTATGTTCTGAGGAATCTCAGATTTGTATATTTGTACTATCTCTCTCTGTTGAACTATTGAAGAATATAAGAAGATTTGATCAAGGGTTTCCCCACATTGGGGTTTGTCCCTGGTTGGTGCCACATCTGGTGTCCTCTTGTCTTGGCTCGTCTTCTGTTGTTTATGTTTGTGTTCTATCTGCACTTTACTATCATGCTAATGTGATTGCTAATCTAGAATTGATATTGAGCTAATGTGAAAAAATTGAAGTAAATTGCTCTAAGCATAGAACATACCTAAAATTAACAAAAAGGGATTTTGACGATGAAGTTTGAAATATACAAAGCACTAGCAATGCCTTTTATCTATCCAACTAGAGTATACATTCAACAAATAAGAATAATTAAAGGCATGGCAACTTGCCTTTCATATACAAGTACTGGTAACCTTCTCTTATTATCATTAACAATCAATGAACTGAGATGAATTTAATCCATCATCTGTATATTTGTTGATTTTTGAAAAAAAATCATTAAATCCATAAAATTTTGTGACAAAACTATCTTTTCTCCTTTGTCACTCCTTCCCATCATCACATGTCACCTTTACCTATTACCTATAATATTCAACCCTCATTTTTCTTTGGTTTTCTACTTAAGTGATGGCCTTGGTTGGACCTTCAATTCAACAACATTTTCTACTTCGATGTTATTCACCTACCAAATCTTGTTTGTGATAACCTTCACATATTATCGACTAAGGACGGTTGTCATACCCACCAAGTCTTTTCTAGTAAGCTGCTCAATTTATGACCCTAGTAAAACCCTTTTCAATCTAATAGGATTAACTCCTTCATTATTATTTGCCTCCCCAACCCAATTCATCATAATAATCACCTTCTACACGCACTAGTTGATCTCTTATCTCCTCTTCTACGTGTTGATAGGAATCTTGCGATAGTTGGTTGCTTAGTTCTCTTTGGATTTTAACCAAAGCAAAGTTGTCCTTTGACATGGTATCTAGCCTTCCCATCATACATTGCTTTTTAGGTCAAGCAAAAGTGGGTACGAATTGATTTACACATTTAAAGCTTTCTTACAATTAGAGTTAGGCCTTGGGCATCTTATTGCACTCATGCACCTATAAGTCACTCAAATAGTGGAAGTTGAGGCAACCTTGGGCTTTAAATAAAGGACCCATTTTTTTATCATGGACCCATTGTTTGGACTTTGAAGGACCCACTTGGTTACTTGATCAATGGTGTCAATTTTTATATCACAAGCTATCAACAACATCATTGATCATGTTGTTTTCATAGGTGCCTTAAGTGATGCTTTGCAACTAAAACCCCCATGCCACTCTAGTTTTAATCCCTCTTGATGGTCCAGAAACTCAACGGTGCATGGGATGTCTATAGTCATTCAAGCAAGAGTGGGTGCAAATCGATCTATCCATTTAATGTGTTCTTACTACTAGAGTTCAGCCTTGGATGGCGTATCACACGCATGCGCTTATTATTCACTCAAATAGTGCAAGTCAAGGCAACCCAAGGCTTTCAACAATTGTTTGGACTTCAAAGGAATAATTTGGTGACTTGATCAATAGTGTCAATTTGTATATCACAAGCTATCAGCAACATCATTGATCATGTTTTCATAGGCTCCTTAGGTGATGCTTTGCAACTAAAACTTCCCATGTCACTCTCTAGCATTCCTCTTGATGGTTTAGAAGCTCAACGGTGCATGGTATGTTCATACTCATAGCCTTGTTCCCTTGGTATCCTTTTCCTTTCCCTCATGGCCTAAATTGCCTCATGCTCCATCATACACAACCATTGATAGCTAAATGATGACATTGATACGATTCTTTGAGCTATTTTAGAAAGTACCCTCATTATTTCTTGGAACTACTCTATTAATGCCCCTGTGTAGCATATCACATTGACATCCTAATGTAAGTGTGGGTACAACTCTCTTTCTCTTTGATCTCTATTTTCACACATTGCCTTTCATATATTAGGCATGTGATCAAGAGGACCATCACCTCTACTATTACTGCTTGATCGTGTACTTCTGTCCACATGTTCTACATGCATGGTTGTGTAATTGAAGGACATTATGTTTATATTAAGCATTCATTGCTTGTTTTCATGCCTACATACGCCTATACATAGCACATAAGCAATTAAGCCCCACACCATCATAAAGGTGATCAGATCATTTTATTAACCAATGGACTTAGCTCTATCACAACGATTCCCATCTTACACCAATGTATTATGCCTCACTGCCTTCGCCACATGGGCAACAACCTGATCATTCCTCCTCTATTCTCCCCCTTGCATGTCAATGCTTTTTCTTCCCCTTAGATTAGTTTGTTTTTGCAGCAACATTGTTGCCATCTTATTTGCATTTGATAGCGTGTTTCATTTGCTTGACCACTCATCGAGCTTCAATTACACTTCATGTCAATTCTCAATGCCTACAATTTGTTGGATCATGCCATATGGTAGGTGGGTAGTTTTCATAGATTAGTGAACTTCTATAATAAGTTCATCAGAAATTTCAATTTCAATGGTCTTTGTGCGTCACTGACAGATTGCACAAAAGGAATGACTATTACATTGAGTAATGCAATAGAAAAGAACTTTGCACTCAATTCTCGTCCTATCAGAGTTTGAAAATCCTTTTGCAGTGTGTGATCCTTCAATTTTAGTTATTGGAGGGGTGTTGAGCCAAGAAGGAATACCCATGGCATATTATGATAAAAATAGAATGATAAGAAAAAATGCAGTGCTTATGATAAAGAATTGCATGCTCTTGTTTACGCATTGAAAAAATCGGCGGCATTACCTCTTACGTGGGGGAATGCATTTCATTGACAAATATTCAGATTCTAGAATTTATAAATTCCCAAGCTAGATTGTCACATACAATACATTTCATTCTTGCAGACTTACATTTTTGTCGTGCAACGTACGAGCGACAAATCAAATGTGATGGCAAATGCCCCAAGTAGAACGCACCACTTTTCACAATGCAAGGAGAGATCCCTGGACTTGGGGAAATGAAGGGAGAACATGCAGAAAATCAAACTTTTGGTCAGAGTTATAAAGTCCTTTATAAACTTGATGACGCAAGTGAAACCTCTTCTGATGGGTATGTGTTAGCAGATGGCCATTTTTGCTTAGAGGCATATGGATATGCAATCCTACTGGGTCTAGAAGTGAAAAATGAATAGAGAATCACTCATACAACATGGGAGGACACTTCGGAAGCAGTGTTATCAAAACCAAACTGATATTTCCAAAACCAGTCAATTCAACCGAATCACAGGAATTGCCAGTTCAAATCAAGGGTCTAAACTGGAAATGACTAGTTCCATACTAAACCAGCTGGTTTTGTACGAAAATAACCTTTAAATGCTTGAACGAAACAGTTTCATATAAAAATGGCCAGTCCCATACTAATCTGCACATCAATGTGTGAGACAACAAATATTATCCATGAAATTTGTAAAATAAAAATAAATAAAAAGCAAAACCCTAGCAACTAATGATAATATTAAATTCTTAAAGTAAAAGTTGGGATTCTTCTTCATCTTTCCTTTTCATTTTGATTTTTTTATAACATTACCATTAATTGTTTCAGGATGTTTGAGAGTGGTTCCAACCATTGTTATCAGAACCAGATTGGTTCAGAAAAATGCAACTGGTCCGACCCTCCGAGGTTGTACTGATCCAATTATGGGTTCCAAACCAAAATAGGTTAGTTATGTATTGTACAAGCCAGTTCTGTACAGAAATGTACAGCCAGAGATGGTGATTGCAGTTGGTGCTATTTTGGTTATATGCACCCTTGCTAAATACATGAGACTTTCAACATTTGTTTTAAAAATGGTCAATGTTACATTTATTATTATCAGAAAATTATTGCTGGGGTCTGGAGTATATCTTATTGGAAATATCAGGGAAGATTTTGGAGATTATAGAGAAACTTAAAAAATACAAAAAAATATCATTTTTCACATCAAACAAACAAATTACTACATATATATGACAATAAAACTAATATATATGAGGCCAAGTGGTACATCAGACATTGATACTGAAATATGATATCTGTCATGAGTCATAAGTCGTAACAGGATAATTCAAATCACATCAAAACAAAAATAAATGTATCTCATGAGATGAATCATGGCAATGAAAGCAACAAAAATTGTCCTCGTTTGCCTGATGGAAAATGGCCACAGTATCCCTCAGAGCTGAATCCCTAACTTGCTTCTGCAAAAATGAGGGTTAAAAGACCAACAATCTGGTTATAAGGTGATATTGATGCAGACTGGGCAATAATTTCCATATTATCACAATAATTTAAAAAACAAAGTTTATCACCATAAATACCGGTTTTGGCGATATTATCACACTAGGTGTAACACTGGTTTGGATGCACACGAAGATTTTTTTCAAAATTTGAATATTTTATTCTTTTTTTGTCAACTGGTTTTGTGGTCCAGTTTTGTTTCTGGTTTTTCCCTAAGTTCTGGTCTGGTTCCAGTTTTTGGGGTTGACTGGTTCGATGACCAGTCAAATTCTGATAGCATTGTTTGGAAGGGAAAAGAGTCAAAGACCTACAACTTGGTAAGAGAAACTCTTTTGAGAACAATTGGGGAAAGATGGAATAGATTTGTTTCCATCTGGAGAGGTTGTCCAGTTGCATAAGGCAGACAACAGAATAATGGGCTGTATAAGCTGCTACCCCTGCTAACTCAAGCATGGAATGATGTCTCCATCGAATTTGTTGATTTAGCTATGAAGTTTGAACACAAAGGGAAAATGATTCATTATTTCTGGTCGTGAAGCTTCGTTCTAAGATACCAAATTTTCAACGCGAGTTTGGGGAACATTGTGGAAGATATTGGACGGCAAACTTGGTAAGACCTACAACTTGGGAAAAGACCTACAACTTGGTAAGAGAAACTCTTTTGAGCACAATACGGGAAAGATAGGAATAGATTTGTTTCTACCTGGAGAAGTTGTCAAGTTTCATAAGACAGACAACAGAATAATGGGTTGTATAAGCCGCTACCCCTGCTTACAGAAGCATGCAATGGTGTCTCCATGGAATTTGTTGAGTCAGCTATGAACACAAAGGGCAAATGATTCGCCTAATGGTTAAGAGCATGTGTTTCCTCCTAAGAGGTCACATGTTCAAAACCAGAGGGGGGTAGAGTATGTATGCCTTCATAGACTTAGCAGTCAAATCGCTGCACGGAGGTGGGTTCCTTGTCCCACAAACAAGGGGGTCTCATACACCAATTTGGTGTCTGGCTTGGCCGTGACCTTAAAATTGGATAATAATTATTATTATTATTTCTGGTTGTGAAGCTTCTTTCTAATATACCAAATTTTTAATGCATGTTTGGAGAACAATGTGGAAGAAATTGGACGGCAAACTACAGTAGACATCAGCCTACAATCCACAAACAGATGGATAGATAGAGATAATGAATCAAAGCTTGGACAATTTATTGGTTAATCTAGTCGGTGAGGCCTAAGACAATGGGATATGATTTTGGCACAAGATGAGTTTGTTTACAACTCGAGTGTTAACAGATCTACCAAGAGATAAATCTCCTTTCCATGTTGTTTATGGACAAACCATAAAGGCATGGTAGATTTGTTTCACTTGCCTAAAGGACCAGGAGTTAGAAAAGAAATTAAGAACTTTGTGAAGCACATTTGAGAAGTTGCAGCAAGGAAAAAAACTGCAGGCAATAAATGAGGAATATGAGAGAAAATTTATTCCAATGGAGATGGAGCCAGTCATGGTTCATTTGTTTACAGAAAGTACCCATAAGGCACCTATCGTAAGTTCAAACCAAAGAAGATTGGCCCTTGCAACAGGCTTACCTAAAGATTCAGTCATAAGTCCCATTTTAAATGCAGAGAATCTTTATTTTTATGAGGTAGGTTCAGAGGCTGATTAGGATGACAGAGTGATTAAGGAATGAGCTAAACATCTTCCTAGTAAGAAATCGGAGCAGATTGCATGGGTTGGAAACACCAAGGCTGCTACAAGATCAGGGCAATATAAAATGTAGTTGGTGAAATGGAAGGGGCTATTGGAATCAAATAGTATTTGGATTGTGGAAGCTGAATTGATTAAATACAGTGGCCGTAATGTGCCAAACAACTCTGAACCAAGAGGTTCAGAATTTTTTTAAGGGGAGAATGATGGAAGAGCATGCCACATGGGCCACATGGCAGGCCCACAAATTCAACCAGTCTGCCAAAGTTTAGGGGCACTTGGCAGACACAGAATCTGTAATATCCCTCTTGGAGAAATTATCCTTAGGATGCAATTCTGAGCTAGGGTTTTCAATAACACATGAAAGAATTATATTTCATAGCAGTGTTGCAGTACTCATCAATCTATAAAACAGGCATGATCTTTTATTGAATGCACTTGTAAAAACAAGAACTTAAACAATAGTTGATTCCACCAGCAAGCTGGTACATCAAACAAATCACAGACTCACAAAGATCAACTGTCTCCCAATAGGGTTATCAAAACATAGTTTTTAAGCTTACAAACTGTAGCTGTCCAACTGTCTCCCAATAGGGTTATCAAAACATAGTTTTTAAGCTTACAAACTGTAGCTGTCCCTCTTACAGCCACAAAATCATATCAGCAGGCCTTGCTTCTACTTGGCACCCTTATTTACTCTTGCAGCCTCAGTCTCTAGTGCAGCCAGCTCTTTTGCACTTAAACCCTCGCTATCTCCTGATCGTGGCCCCTTAGGCCACTTGCTGCCTCAGAAGAAGGCTTCTTGGCCTTTCACTGCCCCAAGAAGCTAGTTCTCAGCCCTCACTGTCTCAGGAAGATACATAACAGTCCTTCACTGCCACAGGAAGGTAAAGACCAGCTCCTCGCTGCTTCAGGGAGGCAGACTCCATCCCTTCACTGCCACAAAAAAAATGAGTCCCAGCCTTTTGTTAGTTTCCAGCATTCGCTGCCTCAGAAAGGTAATTTACCAGCCCTTCGCTGCCACAGATAGATAAGTCCCAGCATTTGCTGCCTCAGAAAGGTAATTTACCAGCCCTTCGCTGCCACAGATAGTTAAGTCCCAGCCTTTTGCTGCCTCATACAAGTAGTTTCCAGCCTTCGCTGCCTCAGAAAGGTAATTTATCAGCCCTTTGCTGCCACATATAGATAGCTCCCAGCCTTTTGCTGGCTCAGACAAGTAATTTCCAGCCTTCGCTGCCATGAATACATAAGATCAGCCCTTCACTGCCTCTGAAAGTTATAACTCGGACAGAATTCAGTCCTTTAGCAAGAAAGATAGGAGGATTGGCTAGGGTAGAATTTTTTACCACCGAATCCCATCAAAGAAAAGGGGTTTTAAAACCCTCCAAGAGCCTCAGCCCAAATTCAAGAAGAATAACAAATGATAATCATAATGAATCTCCTCCCTTTCTTTTAAAGTTTCTCTTTGGGGCTTTTCCCTCCTAAATTCAAATTTGAGTGACTTACAAGTTTCCCATCATTTGACCCAATTTAATTTTTTATTATCTAATGTTACGTAAATAACATTAAATTATAATTCCCCCTTTTGAAATGACTATAGCCTACAGGTTTAAATAGGCTACTAGATCCTTCCTTGGGCAATTAATTTGAAGAGGACATTACAGATTGCATGGGTTGTAAACAGGATTGCTGCTACAAGAGTGGGGCAATATAAAATGTAGTTGGTGAAATGGAAGGGGCTATTGGAATCAAATAGTATTTGGATTGTGGTATCTGAATTGATTAAATACAGTAGCCATAATGTGCCAAACAACTCTGAACCAAGAGGTTCAGATTTTTTTGAGAAGGGAGAGAATGATGGAAGAGCATGCAACATGGGCCACATGGCAGGCCCACAAATTCAACCAGTATGCCAAAGTTTAGGGGCACTTGACATGCACAGAATCTAAGAAATTTTAGGGTAGTGAGTTGTTTCCCAATTGAGAAATTTAGCAGACGAATTGGAATCCAAGATTTTTGGTATTCAAAAAATATAACAGTTTTCATTAATAGGAATGGTTTTCGCAAGTCATAGGTCTCTTTTAAAAGTAGATGGGATTTTTGAAGAATATTGGAAAAATAAAATCTGAAACTTTTATAGGAATTTACAGGGTAAGTTCCTCAGATAGAACACCAAAGGACACTGCTCACAAACAGATCACAGATCAATACACCAGTATTCTTGACGTGGTTAAAACCCTCAAAGAGGGAAATAGTCCACGGCCTGAACCAACGTGGCCACGCGGCCACTTCAGGGAATTTATTAATAGAAGATTGAAAATTTACATAAGCTTCTCTCATGAATGGTCACCCTACAAATGACCCTCCATGCTCTTTAAATAGAGATCATGGACCAATCGGGTGTTAAACCACGGATCAAGTGTCGATAATACTGAGGAGAGAATGAACTGTCGAATCACTTCATGTCTAGAACATATCGTGAACATCGGATTGTAAGTTACAAATGTACATAGTAAAGAAACACACTTTACCTAACTCTACACTAGACCAAGTTATACTTAACTATTTCCTATGTGTCGGAATATCCTAACATCCCCCCTTAAGAACAACTTGGGATAGGATTGAAAGATGTACAAATATGACACAATAGGAGAAGGACGGAGGCATTAGAGCTTATCCCCCCTTAGTGACAACTTCCTGAACGCCAACCATAAATCGAAGTTTGGTAAACTTCGCCTCTATGAGAGCCTTTGTAAAGATGTTTGCAACTTGATCATTGGTTGAACAATATTGCACTTCAAGAACATGGTCATGAATGAGCTTTCTGATGAACTGCATGTGTAGTTCAATGTGTTTGTTGCGCTGATGTTGGATTGGATCTTTGCATAGTTGAATGGCACTTTGATTATCACACCAAAGTACAGTCGGATGTTGCTGCTGAAAGCCAAACTCTAACAGGATCTGACAAAGCCACAAGGCTTCCTTACTTGCTTCTACGGCACCACGATACTCTGCTTCTGCTGAAGAAAGTGAAATGGCACTTTGTTTCTTGCAAGCCCATGTAATAGGTCCAGAACCAAGAGTGAAGACATAACCTGCAGTAGACTTCCAATCATCAGGGTCACCAGCCCAATCGGAATCAGTGAAACCAACCAATAGGAGGAGATGCTTCTGCACTATAATGAATCCCAAACTGAACTTTACCTCGAACATAACGAAGTATTTTTTTAGCTACTTTCCAACGACTTTCATGTGGGTTTTGCATAAACTGAGCAATAAGGCCAACAGCAAAGGAAAGGTTAGGACGAGTATGGTCAGATACAAAAGTTTTCCTACAAGCTGACGGTATAAGGTAGCATCAACTTCAGGAGAAGTACAAGTGACTGAAAGTTTGGCTCCAGACTGAAAGGGAGAAGGGGCTGACTTACAGTCTTCCATGTGAAAGTGGCATAGAAGATCACAGGCATACTTGGACTGGGAAAGGGAGATACCTTCCTTGGATTGCAAGACTTGAAGACCAAGAAAATAATGCAAGTGTCCTAAGTCTGTCATTTCAAAATGCTTTTTAAGGTTGGACTTCACATGGTTTATATGGTTGGGATCACTACCAGTAAGAATAAGATCATCAACATAAAGAACAAGAATGATAAGAGACTTACCCACTTTCTTGGTGTAGACAGTATTGTCAAAATGACACCTAGAAAAGCCAGTATCTAAAAGAAAGCTATCCATTTCGCATACCAAGCCCAAGGGGCTTGCTTGAGACCATAAAGGGATTTCTTAAGCCAACATACAAGGCTGGAGTCTATTTGTATAAAACCATGAGGTTGTTCCATATAGATTTTTTCATGCAAGTCCCCATGCAAGAAGGCGGATTTAACATCCATCTGATGGACTTCTCATTTGAAAGAGGCAACAAGGAAAAGAACAAGGCGGATAGAGTTCATTTTGGCAACAGGGTAGAAGGTTTCAATATAGTCAATGCCTTCAACTTGTGAAAAAACCTTAGCAACAAGACGAGCTTTATGTTTATCAACTTTTCCATCTGGTCCATACTTGGTTCTGTAAACCCATTTGCATCTAACAAGTTTTCGTCCCTTTGGAAGAAGAACAAGATCCCATGTATCATTTGCCAATAATGAATGATATTCTTCATTCATAGTTGCGTCCCAATTTGGATGGCCTGAAGCTTCTGCAAAGGTGTCAGGATCATAATTCGTTGAAGCTTGAGCCATTAAAGGAGAGGCTCTATCGAACTGAGAAATTGTACGTCATTGATCTGTAGGATCCCCTGTAAGAACACTTACTACATCCTGAGTAGCACGGACCCATTCTGGAAGTTGAGGAGCTGAAGGAGGATCCTGAGAAGGTGGGGGAGGATTGTCATCCTCACTGTCATCATCTGAAGAAGAAATATTTTCAGAAGTAGAAGGAATAGAGAGAGGTGGCACATCCGCCGAACTAGGCTCGTAGGCCGATATACTTTCAACAAACTTTACATCTCTTCTAATGATAACATTTTGGACTTAAGTGGAATAAGTCTATATCCTTTGACATCTTCAGAATATTCAACAAAAATACATTTTTCACTCTTAGGTTCTAAAGCTTTATGTTTCTCATCTGGAATATGGGCCCATGCTTCACTTCCAAAAACACGAAAGCGACTTACATCTGGTTTAATTGAACTCCATGCTTCTTTTGGAGTGATATTCTTTAAAACCTTAGTAGGATTGCGATTTACTATCTAATTTGCACAGTTAATTGCTTCTGCCCAAAAATTAAGACTAAGTCCTTTAGATTGAAGCATACAATTAGTCATTTCCTTTAAGGTGTGATTCTTCCTTTCAGCTACACCATTTTGTTGTGAAGTATATGGAACAATATATTGCATTTGAATTCCATTCTCAGTGCAAAAGTTGATGAATTTGTTGTTAACATATTCTCCGCCATTATTAGATCTTAGCTTAAGAATTTGATGTCCAAATTGTTTTTCAACAAAGGTCTTTAAGGCCAAGAACATGTTAAATACTTCACTCTTGAGTTTTAAGAAGAATACCCAAGTGCGTCTGGAAAAATCATCAATGAAAGTTAAGAAATACTTGTAACAAGAGAATGAAACAATCGGAAGTGGACCACATAAATCACTATGCACAAGCTGTAAAGGGGCTGAGGCGTGCCAAGAGGCACGTTTTTCAAAACTATCACGATGATGTTTTCCAAGTACACATCCGGAACAAACACCATCTCTGCAAGATACCTTAGGAAAACCAGTCACCATATTTTCTTTACATAGATTTTGAAGGGAGCGATAGTTTAAGTGACCAAATCGCTCATGCCAAAGTTTGCTCACTTCATCATTATGAGCAAAAAATACCAAGGGAAGCGTTGATGACCCAAAGTTGCTAAACTTATAAAACCTTGTAGAATCATCAGCAATTCCAATAGCTAAAATCTGTCTAGGATCTCTTAGGTCCTTAATTACAACATCGTGAGGTGAAAATTCAACAATTTTACTGTCACCTGAATGAGTTATCTGATATATAAATAGAAGGTTGCAGGATAAGGTTGGAACACATAATACATCATTAAATTGACCATTGTCTAGATGAACAGTTCCAGTCCCTACAACACTAAGAGATTTATCATCACCAACATATATATTTTTTGTGTTACAATCATTTAAAGAAGAAAACATGGCTTTGTTTTTGGCCATGTGATAAGAAGCTCCAGAATCAATGAGCCACTCATGAGAATGAGAAGAAGAAGATATATTTAGTGCATAACCAGACCGAGATGTTTGACAACCACATGCAGAAAGTGTTATTCTTGAAGATAAAGTTGAAGTTGAAAAGTGTTCCAAATGGATGTTATGCTTCTTCATTGTTGCTTCCAAGGCTTCCATCTTCTTAAAACATTTGGATTCGAAGTGGCCATCTCGATTACAAAAGTTGCAATGTCTATCAGTCTTCTTCCCTTTTCTTTTATTTGCCTTATCATTTTGTTGAATTGATTTTTGATTTTGAGAATGAAATTGCTTAGGACCCTTGTTTGGTTTAGGACCATTCTTTTTAGGATACTGCTTCTTAGGATTTTTTGAATTTGGTTATTGTTAGGTGGCTAAGGCTTTATTAGAAGAGTTTCCAAGGTTAAGAAGACCAAGATATAAGAGTTTTTCTTGTTTTCTTATTAAAGCATCACAAAAAGCATCAAAAGAGGGGGATTTGTAGTCTTGTCCTTGAGAAATAAAGGCCTCTCTAGTGGAATGGAAGGTGGAAACAAACACAGAGTAGGTTGGTCCGAACTTAGTAAGAATAGAATAGAGGCTGGTCCGAACTTAGTAAGAATAGAATAGATAAGGCTACCATCTTCTTTCTTAACCTTAACACCTTCCAAGAGAAGTCTAAGGGTCTTAAACTTGGATAAAAAATCTTCAATGGAAGAAAAATTATTGGAGTCCAACGTAAGCAACTCATTTTCGAGTTCATGGCCTCTAATTTCATTTTTAATTCCAAAAACTTTAGAAAGTTGTTTCATTGCTTCATTAGAGGTATCAAGTTTTGCGATATGGAATCTAAGATCTTGAGAAATAGACATTCCTATCAACCCACATGCTTGATCTTGCCTATTTTCCTATTTGGCTACCTTATCTTCATCTTTAGGATTAGTTTCTTGCTCTGAGGCTATTCTGTAAAGGCCTTTACTTCTAAGTAAATCCACAATGTAGGACCACCATTGGAAGTAGTTGGTGCTGTCAAGAATAACTTGGCATGGACTTTCCATTTCAACAGAAACTGAAGTCGTAGATGTTGAAACTAAGTGTTCCAATGGAAAGATCTCGAAAAGTTACGCTAATTCAAAAAAAACGGCTTTCGGATGAAGAAGTTATGGCCTTTTGAAGAAAAGTTGTTGAAGATGCTGACGAAGTGCGTGAATGTGCGGAAGTGAATGATAACGTTGTATTTAAAAAAATAAAGGCCTTTATTTCTAAGTAAATCCACAATGTAGGACCACCATTGGAAGTAGTTGGTACTGTCAAGAATAACTTTGCATGTACTTTCCATTTTAACAGAAACTGAAGCTATAGATGTTGAAACTAAGCGTTCCAATGGAAAGATCTCGAAAAATTACACTAATTCAAAAAACACAGCTTCCAGATGAAGAAGTTATGGTTTTTTGAAGAAAAGTTGTTGAAGATGCCGACGAAGTGCGTGAATGTGCGAAAGTGAATGATAATGTTATATTTAAAAAAACCCCCGCCCCGCACCCTTTCCAAACTTAACCTAATTAGCTCACTTTTAAATAAAATTATGTGACTCATTTTTATAAATAAGTGAAAGTCACTTTTACAATGGTACTTTATGAGCTACCCACTAAATTGTAACTTAAATAAAAGATAAAAAGACTTTAGAATTATAAGTGATTCACTTTTTATAATGGGTGAGAACACTTTTACATAAAGTAACTATAAAACATAAGTTACATGTGCTTTTTGAAAAAGTAACTCAACAAAAAGAAAGACTTGAACTCAAGATCTTTATTCTCATAAAATAACTTTGGACCAAGTGAGCTAGTTTAAAAGGATAGTAATTTTTGGAAAAGAGGAAGGGTTTTTTTTTGTCACTGACGCTTTGGGGTGCGTGCTTGCTTGAAAAAACTCTTTTTCCCTACAAAACAAAAAACCACACAAGCCAACATGGACATACAAAAAAAAACCAAACCTTATGGCTTGAAGTTAGCTTTCGCTGGAAACTAAATATTTTCCTCAATGTTTCTGATTTTCCGAGATCACACTATGGCGCAGCAGAAAAGAGCATAGCATGAGAAAAATCCCTCCTTTGCATTTCTGGTTTGCCAGATCGCACAAAGTCGCAGGGCAAAGAGCATACAAAGAAATAAAAGGTATAGATCTGGTAATAAAAAAACAGAGAGATAAATAAACCGACATAAACAAAGAGTTAAATAGCTAAAACAACAAATAAAGGCCGTATACCTCCAGATCTTAAAAATGACGTAGCTAAGGCTATCGGAAAACTTTTCGCGTGAAACGAAAGGGGTTTCTCACTGGAACAGATGCTCCTAACACAATAGAGTAGTCATCTTGGCCTGAAAGTGGTCAGAAACAGCAGATCTAGGAAACAACAGTCGGATGCGATTGTACCGGCTTCCGATTTGGATCACCAACGGATGCGGCCCTCAAATAGCTCCGATACCATCTAGGAATTTACAAAGTAAGTTCCTCAGATAGAACACCAAAGGACGCCGCTCACAAACAGATCACAGATCAATATGTCAATAACCTTGACATGGTTAAAACCCTCAAAGAGGGAAACAATCCACGGCTTGACACAACGCGGCCACTTCAAGCAATTTATTAATAAAAGAATGAAAATTTACATAAGCTTCTCTCATGAATGGTCACCCTACAAATGACCCTCCATGCTCTTTAAATAGAGATCATGGACCAATCGAGTGTTAAGCCACCAATCAAGTGTCGGTAATACCGAGGAGAGAATGAACTGTCAGATCACTTCATGTCTAGAAAATATCATGACCATTGGATTGTAAGTCACAATGTACATAGTAAAGAAACACACTTTACCTAACTCTACACTAGACCAAGTTATACTTAACTATTTCCTGTGTGTCGGAATATGTGAAATGGAAGGGGCTATTGGAATCAATAGTATTTGGATTGTGGACGCTGAATTGATTAAATAAAGTAGCCGTAATGTGCCAAACAACTTTGAACCAAGAGGTTCAGATTTTTTTGAGAAGGGGGAGAATGATGGAAGAGCATGCAACATGGCCCACATGGCAGGCCCACAGAATCAACCAGTCTGCCAAAATTTAGGGGCACTTGGCTTGCACAGAATCTAAAAAATTTTAGGGGTAGTGAGTTGTTTCCCAATTGAGAAATTTAGCAGACGAATCGGAATCCAAGATTTTTGGTATTCAAAAAATATAACAGTTTTCATTAATAGGAATGGTTTTCGCAACTCGTAGGTCTCTTTTAAAAGTAGAAGGGATTTTTGAAGAATATTGGAAAAATAGAATCTGAAACTTTCGGGTACATTTTGTTTCTTTTCCTCTTGAATAAACTCAGATATTGTTTGGTTTGACTTCTGTAAAGAACTACTCTGCAGATATACAGGGCTGATTTTGGAGAGAAAACTTCTAAACAGAGACTAGAGCAAGAGAAGCTCTGCATCATATCTTGTTCTGCTGATATACATAGCTGATTTAAGGGGGGGAAATACCATGCAACGAGTAGGGCCAGAGCAGCTCTGCATCAATTCTCATGGACTGAAAAAACTGTAAGATTGTGATTCTCACAGGCGAAAAAAACTACTATTTGTATGAATTTATCAATGCAAAATTACAAATTACTGTGTAAATTCAAAAAGGTGGAGCTCAATGTTGCCCATATAAACCAACTTCTAGGTTACTGGCAAGGTGCTCCTTGCACTATGAGTTGCAAGCCCCCTGCTGACTCACCCACATCATTTGATGGCTAAAGGCAATGTCCTAGGGCTCAAATGGCAGGTCTTGCAAGTCAGTTCGCCAAGCCATGAGGCAACAAAGAGAGCACCAGCACAATTAGCCATGCAATTCTCCAGCACAGTCATTAAAAGATAAATACCTTACAATTCCATCAATTATCTCAGAGGGTGATAAACAGTTGCAAACTGATGATGACTGGGAAGCTGATGTCCCTAGGCAGAAGCCATAGAACAACAGGGGAACACCCTCCTAACAACAAGGATGGTAAACCAGCCTATCTTATGATCCGGGATATTGCTTGAAGATTTTCTTTGGTTTTCTGCTGTATAGTTGTTCATGCCTCAGCGGGCCTTAATTTTGGGCACTGCTGTCAAGTGGAAAATCATATCCATGCATGTTCCCGAGCATTTAATCTTGCAAATAGTGTCTTTAGTCAAACAGGTTGCTTGTGATAATGGGGCCACCCTCATGGCCCTTTTTTATTCAAAAAAAAATCCTTCTGCCAATTAATGTTTACATTAATAGAAAAATGGAAGCATTCTTGCAAAAACAATTACCATAAAGTGATCATGTAGTCATGAAGTAGCAGTAGCAGTAAAATGATCCAGCAAGAGATCACGTAGTCATTAAGTAGCAATAGCACTAATGTGCTCATTATCAATGACTTAGTGAAGAACAGACAAATCATATCCACAGGTTTACGAGATTCCACACATATTTTCAAGAAACAAAATAACACCAGAACCTCTGAAATAGGATACAAAAAATTTATCAAGTTAATGATCCAAAGAATGCTAAGGAGCTCATAAAGTACAAGAAAAAAATAAAAATACCCTACCATATCATTGTGCCACAGCCTATAAAATAACCTATCTAATTAATTAAAATGAAATGTGAGCTATAAATAATAACTTATTAGAGCTTGAAACCCTCCTTTACCAGTCATTACTGTACAAGCTAACAACCATATCATCCAATAGACAATAACAGATTTCAACTTGAAATGTTTCTTTAGGGTTTCCAGAACTAGACCCCCATACTCTGCCCACTTAAACTTTACTCATAAATGTTGTCTCCATTTGCAGGGACGTCACATGATATAGTGTGGTGGATGCACGTACAATTTTATGCTAACCATCTGCAGGAAGCTGATCATAGCTATAGCCATCATTGTAGGAGTGTTCCCCATATCCTTGTTGTGTAGATCCCTCGTATGTTTTCTGATTGGATTCGTGTTGCCCATACCCAGGCTGGGAGGATAAATTTTGCCCATATCCAGGCTTAGCAGATACATTTTGCCCATAGCCAACTTGAGAAGACTCTTGCTTTACTGAGCCAGGTTGAGATAAGCCCTCTTGCTCATAATAACCCGATTGGGATGTTTCTTTCTGCACAGTGCCAGGATGAGTTGATCCCTGCTGCCCATAACCTGGCTCTGTTGAAGCCTGTCCATAGCCTGAATGGTTTAAACCCAGCTGCTTATATCCTGGCTGAGAAGATGCATGCTGCTGCAGATAACCAGGTTGAGAGGGCACTTGTTGTCCATAGGAAGGCTGAGCTGGAAAAGGTTGACCATAGCCAGACTGAGTTACCTGCTGTCCATAACCAGGAGTAGCAGGTGACTGTTGACCATATCCTTCACGAAAAGTTCCTGGACCCCCATATACTTGTTCTGGATATCCTTGCAGAGAAGAATTCGGTGGTCCCTCTGCTTCTGTTGCAGGAGGATGCTGTGACACAGTTCCTGTTTCAGTTGTTCCCGGTGGTCCATAAACAGGTTTGTTGGCATAGATTTGCTGCCCATACCCTTGTTGGGGGTTCCCTTGCTGTCCACAAACCTGCTGGGATGATTCTTGACCTCCATAGTTTTGATCTCCATATCCTTGATCGTAGCCCTGTTGAGAGAAACCTTGTTGCTCATAAGTGCCTGGCTGTCCATATCCTCCATCTTGTGGCTGCCCATAACCATAATTCCCATCTGTAGATGCTGTCCCTGTCTGACCCTGTTGTCCATAGTAACCATATTCTTCAGCTTGTCCCGGAGATTGACCAGGTGCAGGAGGCCGTTGATCCCATCCAGAAGCATAGCCACCTTGAGTCTGTTGAGGATAATTACCATATGGCTGAGATTGATACTGGGAAGGTCCTGCAAATGGTGGTGGTGTCTGTTGCTGGTACCCATAACCTGGATATTGCATTGGCAGTGGCCCTCTAGGACCCCACTGCGGTGCAGGTGCACGTGGGCGATAACCTTGCTGATTGTAACCCCCCATCATAGGTGTACTTCTAGAACGGTTCTGCAAATGAATTTTTGAGGTTATAATGTCATGATCCTAACACATAAGAATGCACAATATAAAAGCAACCCAGTGTACAATGTCTTGCCAAAATCTCTGCGCCTTCCCATCTAAAGATTAGCAGCAATATCAGGTAAGGAAGATGAGAAAAAACACACAAGAACAAATATGTCATGTTTAAAACCCTACAATCAATCCACATTTAGATTTGTGGCTAAACTGCAGAAACTTTGTTTCCATTTGCTGGACGAAGAAGCAAAATCACTGGGCTGCTGCAACACTCACCTTGTTTGCAGAACTGTGACCTTGCAGGCAACCAGCATGTCAGCAGGAACCCCATCCTTCCTCAGTTGTGATTGAATTGGTTTGAGAAATTAAATTGGAGACAGGTATGAACTCCAGCATAGAAAGTTATGAAAGAAAAATTTTGAAGCTCTAGAGTAACATAAAGCAACTCCACACCCCACCCGAAGAAGGTTGATACAAGCAAACTATTGACAAAATAAAGATGAAGAAAACATTACATTCACAGCCAATATCTGAACATGGAGAACAACCTGGGCAACATGAACACCACAAAGGCCAGCCTAGCCCCATCCTTCCACCATAAGTTGGCATTTGACCAAATCCTGACTTACTACTTGCATATTTCTAGGCAATAAAACATCAAACTTTCGTATAGATGCTATTTACCTTTATCACATAACCCAGAAGTTTAGTCAACTTGGTCCAATTCAACTGTACCCACCAATGGATAAGATCCCAAGATCAAGTATATTTATCCTAGGATATATTTCGATTTTCAACATAATAAGCCATCACGCTTAAATGACTCTATATATATAAAAATAGGAAACCTAATTTGTGTTCAAGTTCATGCCATTTTCCATAAGATGAAAGACATCTTCAACTACAGTTAGCTGTAAAAGGTTAAACTCGCAAGAAATTAACATAGCAAGAATCAACAGACTGCTTCCTAACAGTTCGATTGGCCTATAAGTTGAGTGAATTGGATATTACTGTAACAACTAACAAAGGGTACTTACCCGTCGAATGAAAACATAAATTTCCAAAATAATATATATCATCTATGTATAACCTCCTAGTGTGTTTCTGTAAATTTAGAAGTGAAAATAAATTTATTACTGAAAACTCTTTACTCTAGATTCTAACAAACAATTCAACCTGTCTAAGCACCTAAATCTAGCAAACAAAAAAACATTAGGTAATACACACCTCACTTATCACATCGTTGATCATTTCCTGGGCTGCCTCTATTTGCTGTTTATTGCCAGTCACCTGCACTGTCCTACTTGTAGACATATCTCCCTCAGGAAGGTGCAATGGTATTAACTGAAATACAACATCATATGTAAGTTAAAGTCATTAGCTAGCCATTATCCTTATCCTTTAACATCAACATTCACAAATCAAACATCCTACCCACCTGAATCCGAGCTCCAGACCTACTTTGTAGGTTCCTGATAGTCTCACCTCCTTTGCCAATGATCATACCCACCTGTTCCAAAATAAAAAATTATAACCATCTTAAAGTACGTGAAGTCATCTGGTTCATTTTGTTTGAAAGTGGGGACAATGAAATTCAAAACAAGTTCAGCAGTACAAAAAAATATGACCCAAAAACATGTGAAACTAAATGTTGAGATCGAATACATACAAATATATGGTTTTAACATTTATTTTTAAAACTTCTAAGAAATTCTTGTAGCTTAATTAATTCATCATTGCTTGACATTCATTGAGCTTCTTCTTCTTTTTTAATTTTCCATATGTGGTGACTAAGTATATGGCAGATAATGAACTGTTTTTGCTGAGATTCTAAGTTCAAATCAGAATGTCCCACCTTGTTATTCGGAACCTTTAATTGGATTTGATCCCCTCCAGACTGCAAAGTATTCAATCCTCGTGCAGTTTGTGTACCAGAACCCCCTGCATCAGCCTTCACCACATGCAGACAAACTTGGAAATACTAAACATCAAAGGTGCAAAATACCACCATTTATCACATATAGACCAACTATAATAAAAGTCAGCTTTGCTGATCAGTGATGAGTTACACAAAAGTCTTAGAACACAAGCATGTACAAGAAAAGCAGAAACCTGTGCAATGATATCCTTGATAAGTTGTTCAGCCTTGTCGACACGATCTAGAGGTCCTATTAACTCCACTTGCCTGGTCGGAGAAAAAGGGTCAGCATCAGAATCTCTAGTTATCTGAATCCTGGCACCAGAGTGTTGCTGAAGATACTTAATAGTTTCTCCACCTTTACCAATGAGAAGACCAACCTTTAACAAAACAATATAACCAAGGGCATTCATCAGGTAAAAGCATATAACCTTGTGTCCAAAGTACTACATTCAATATGCATCTTTGCATCGACATATATAAGACAATATCTTACATAAGAAAGATGTGTTTTACCTTGGAATTTGGTACATCAAGCTTCCGAGATGAACTTTGGAAATCAGAATATTGACTCTGCTGTGTTGCTGAATAAAATTCTCCAGATTGGAGATTTGCACCAGACTGACTTAGAGGCTTTTGCATCAGACTTTGATCTGTGGACAACATAAAATGGATTAAAAAAATTAGTTGCTAGATATTTTTTTCCAGGAAATCATGTTTAAATCTGACATGGAATAATCTGTTGACATACAGCCAAAAAGAGCAAACTTCCCCATAGAGAACATCGTACATATTGACATATTGACAATGATGATGAGGACTTCTGGAGAACTGTGTGTCACCAATATGTTTGCCCAACGTTTCAGGTGAACTCTTCACCCATCTTAAGGAGCTTGAAGCTTACTTATGATGTGAAGAGTGCTAGACCCCTATATATAGAGGATGTTAAAATATAACCATTAGAGATGGAAAGGAGATTAAATGAACAAGATAGAAAGGAGTCGATAATTAAATTTGATTTTATTAATGGAAAATCAGAGAACAAAAATAAATTATTAAAAATAAAATAAATTTGACTTGAATAATAATAAGAAATTTTAAATTATATGAAAAGGTCAATTCAGTGGGAACATAAAAATATTCAAAAATAGAAATAAATAAATTTTATAGGATAACAAATTATTAAAGAATTAAATAAATTTAACTTGAATAGAAAGGAGAATTTTTAATATATTTGAAAAAGTCAATTCAATAAGGAATATAATTTTTTTTAAATATTTTAGAGGATGGTCAAAAGTTCAAAAACAAATTATTAGTTAAAAGATTTTTTTATTATTAAACTAATAATAATATATTAATTATTAAATATATATTAAAAATAAACTTGGTTATATGAATTAAAGTATAAAATGATCATTGTCAAGTCCCACTAGCACAACCGGTTGAGGATGGGCCTTGTTAGCAAGGCGACCCAGGATCAAATGTCACAGCGGTGGTTGTGTCTATGCCAGGGGGAGGAGACATGCTAAAAATCCAATCAGCTTAGAGTTGGTGTGGCCCAGGCCGGGTGCGATCCTTGAACAGATTAGATGCCCTTGGGTCACGGTTTCTCAAGCCACAGGTCAAGCCTGGAGGACCACAGACAACTTGACAACAAACAAAAAAGTAAAAAATGATCATTAAAACTTGGTCAAAAAATATTAGTTAAAGAATATAACAATTATTAAAATAGATAATAATTGAAAAACAAGGAATTACAAGAATTAATAGAATTGATTTAGGAATCATTAATGCAAATAGAAATTTTTAATTATCATTTTAATATCGAATAAGAAATTAATCAAGAAATAGAGCTAAATTTAAAAAAATAATAATAATTAATTAATTTAATAATTTTAATATTAAATTAACTAAATAATTAAATAGGGAAGAAATAATTAAATTAAATTAAATTAAACTACATTGAATTGAATTGAATTGAACTAAACTAAATTAAAAATAAATTAATTAAACTAAGTAATTCAATGGGGAAGAAATAATTAAATTGAAAATAAAAGGCAAATTATAAGAGAATAGAAGAGAATATTCAAAGGGTGGAAAACAAGAAATTGAAGAAAGGAAAATAAGGATGGTATGGAAGAAAATAGGGAGGAGCGAGGGACTAAGAGGGGTAAGGACTTGAAATAAGGGGTTGGCGTTTAGAGGAAAGGAAATGAATAGTGGGTTTCCAGGATTGGCTTAAATGATATCCATCATTGCGATTAAAGTTGTTAGGGTGATTTTTAATTTCGAGGGCTTCCCTAATGACTCAGTTGGAATGGAAGGGTGCAAAGGCTAGAATTTTGGTTTAATCGGAATTAATAAGATGTTTGGTCTTATGGGAGTGTTTGGTGATGGCGGATTTAGCAATGTGATTGTGGTAGGTGTCAACCAAATGTTCTTTGAGACAAGCTTTGAGACGACCTCGTCTCAAAGAACATATGGCTGACACCTACCACAACGGCATTGCTAAATCCCTTGCTCCTGTGGGATTCCTTACATTGGGGAAACTAGTCGCTCCATTAAGAAAAGAATTCAAGAGCATGCACCAAACATTAAACACAATCGTTCTCGCTCTTCAGCTATAGCTGAACATGCTAAAAAATCTAAACACCGTGTCTGCATTGAGGATTCCCAGGTCATCGCGAGGATCGATCACTTCGAACATAGGAAGTTAAGGGAAGCCATCGAGATTGAGAAGCATGTGGTTAATCTCAATAAGGACAATGGTTGGAAATTGAGTAGGAGTTGGATAATTGCTCTCTCTTCTTGAGCGCTTCCTTCCCGCGGTTTTTTTTTGGTAACTCTTTGGTTTATTTTAATGACAATATTGGTTTTATTGTTTTCTTTCATTTTCCATACATTTTTTTCACACAAATATTGTAATATTATACTATCATAATATAGCTTAATATTAATTTTATTACCCTTTTCTCATTTTACTTTATTTTTCTTCCGTTTTCCTTCTTGTCCTTTTTCAATTTTATTTATTTATTTATATCTTTTTTTTTATTTTTAGTTTATTTATTTATTTATTTTATTTTTATTTTTTATTTTTTCCTTAACTAACTGATGATTTTTTGGGAATTTTTTTATTTTCTTATAATATAGTATATTGACCATTTCAAATAATTGATTAAATATTTTTATTTTTTTTAAAGGAACGAGTAGCATTTTTCATTAACAAAACTGGAAACGAACCAGGTTCCTTACAATCGAGGTGAGCTCTATCCCAGATTTTTGCAGATACATAAACATAGAGACCCTATTGCTACCAATTTTATTCCTATATATTTTATTTACATCTTTCAAACTATAATTTTTTGCAAAAAACCCCACAGTACTTTACTATCCGACAAAACATGAGATAAAAAAACGTCGGCAACCCGCGACTTCCAGCTTCAAATTCCTCTTGAGCCGCCTTAGATGGCATGCCCAGTTCCACGTTCCTCCCAACAACAGGTTCCAACTCTCGACTAGCAGCAACTATATTTTCGTCCACCATTAGATTGGAGCCATCACATAACCCGAATACCTCCTTCGGAACCCCCACAGTGGTCGTTTCAACTCTCAATTCGATGTTATCCACTTTGTGTTTCAAATTCACCATACCATAGTTCAAGTGTTCCATCACGCTTTGTATCAGCTCCATGTCCTTCCTTAAACCAGACAGATGGGAAAACACAACTGCCATGTTTTCATGAATCTCCTTGACTATCTCCTTAATGATTTGCTTACTTGAACTGTCTAACATTTCCGCCACACTCCTGCTACGCCGAAGCTCCCCTGCATCGTTCCCACTTCCATTATACTCACAGAAGCCATCTTTTTCGCTATCCCCCCCCTGCACAAGAATAATTCGATGATTGAATTGCTTCAGCCAGCTACTATAAATAATCGCCTGCTCCTTACCGAATTTTATTCCCATTTTATCAAGCTTAAATGCATTTCCTATCTACAACATAGCCAAGCCACCTTCTGCCTATCACCGCCAATTTCCTATTGACTCGAACTGGGATGGTACTGAGACTGCACTCACCTGAAGTCCCATCTATTAACCAAGGGATGCGAGCCCACTTGTCTTGTAACATGGCTACCTTACTCCCCTGCACCCATTTGTTCTTAAATGTGCAGCTATTGTCGTCCTCTCCCAAGGAGCTCCTGCGAATCCTCATGATATTATCATATTTAATTGACCGTTGATCCTTGTTAATTCCCATGCTCCAATTGTGATCCATTAGGGTTATGTTTAATATCTCATTTAAGGAACGTTACATAAAACACTATGATGATCAACGAGTAAAATTCCTTGTTCTAATTCCACTACCTTGTTGGCTTGGAGATCCATCATATGATTATTTGCTCTTTTGACATGAAAAATTTTGTAATCTTCTAATTTTCTGAGAAGATACATTATCCTTATGATCAAGGGAGAAGTTTGAGTCAAGAAGTGTTAATTTATGGTATGTTCTATGCTTAGTGCAGTTTACTTCAATTTCTTCTTATTAGCCACACTTCAATTTCTTCTAATTATTCATTGTTTAGCAATCACATAAATATAAAGTAGAATGTAGATAGAACATTAATAGATCGACAGAAAACAAGCCAAGACAAGAGACACCAGATGTGGCGGCTAGTGGGGAAACCCTTTGATCATTCTTCTTTAATCTTCAATAGTTCAGCAGAGAGAAATAGTACAAATACCTAAGTATGTAATTTTATGACAGCAATAGCAAACCCTAACCAGCAAAAAAGTCAAATCTGGTCAAACAAGACGAAATTGACCTCCAATATGCTTGGTCAATTTCCCAGACATCTAGGCCTCCAACAGCAAGTAGAGGCAGCCCATAAACAGTCTGAAAAACTCAGTCAAACTGCAGTCAACTGAATTCAACCTGCTGCCACAAAGTAGAGTAGTCAACGCTGGTCAAACCAGAGGTCAGGATGCCTCGGTTTTTGTGCCAGAATTTGCGGCCTGCCTAGGAGAGGCAGCCACACCAAAACCGCAGCCCTGAAATGCCCACGCTAGTCAACACTGGTCAAAGAGATGCCCTGCAACTTCTACGTCCTCCAAACTGCATCTTTTTGCGTCTTCCTTCCTTGCCTTTCTGCGTCCTCCTTCCTCCCACGTGTGAGCTGCTCCTCCTTGTATGTAAACCCAATGCTAAGGAGAGAGAGAGAAGAATGAGTGAGTTGAGATGGTGAAATAATGCCTCCACCTATCTTGTATTTATATGAGACGTTGAACATGTGTGCCACTCATTTCGCTGCTGGCCGACCTTGACAATTTGTCAAGTAATTACAAATAAATTCATATCTCCATAAATACTTGTTTGAATCGGATGATCGTTAGATCAATCCTACACCTCTCGACGAAAGGTATCCAAGAAAAATATCAGCTGCCATAAATAAGATGACCCGCATGGAGTTTGGCCCTAGTTGCCAATTTTAACCAGAAGGGACTCATTCCTGGAAAGTCTTGGGCATTTTTGAATTACCACCATTGAGTCACCTACAATGATCATTTTCCTTATGCCTTTAGAGATGCTAATCTTCAGGCTTTGCTAGAGTGAGAGCGCTTCGGCTTGATTGTTCAAGGCTTTCCCAAGTCCCCAAGTGAGCTATATTTCAGATTTTTCTTCGAGGTTAAAAAGCAACCCTCCCACTCCGGCCTCCCCGGATTAAATATTTACTTTTATAATAATATAATTATGACTTTTAGATTTTTTATAACTTTAATACATTGGCCATTTCAAATAAATGATTAGATATTTATTTTTAGAACAATATAATAATATATTGACCTATTCTCTAATCAAACATTCATAATTTTTAATTAAAATATTTTATTTTCCTAATGACTATCTCTAGAACTGGATGCATCTCTGCTATTTAAACAAGTTGATAGACTGATTTTTTCACCTTTGTCCCGAGGATGAACTACATTAGTTAGTTTGAAATGTCGACCAACAACTTGAAATCTGATTAATCGGAAAGACATTATCAAAATTCTTATCTTATTTTTAATAATCATAATATTCTTTAACTAATTTCTTTTTGACCAAGTTTTAATGATCATTTTATACTCTAATTCATATAACCAAGTTTATTTTTAATATATTTTTAATAATTTAATAATCGACAATTCTTCTTAACTAATAATTTGTTTTGACCATCCTCTTAAATAATTTAAAATATATTATGTGTGTGTGTGTGTGTTCCTCTTTGAATTGACTTTTTCAAATATATTAAAAATTATCCTCCTTTCTATTCAAGTTAAATTTATTTAATTCTTTAATAATTTGTTATCCAAAAAAAATTATTTATTTCTTATTTTTAATATTTTTACATTCCCCCTGAATTGACCTTTTCATATAATTTAAAAATTCTTATTCTTATTCAAGTCAAATTTATTTAATTTTTAATAATTTATTTTTGTTCTCTGATTCTCCATTAATAAAATCAAATTTAATCATCGATTCCTTACTATATTGTTCAATTTAATCTCTTTTCCATCTCTTACAGTTATATTTTAACATCCTCTATATATAGGGGTCTAGCAGTCTTCACATCATCAGTAAGTTTCAAGCCCCTGATGATGGGTTAAGGGGTTCACCTGAAACGTTGGGCAAACATGTGTTTGTGGTGCACAATTCTCCAAAAGTCCTCATCATCAACAATTTATCGACCGTGGAAATATCCATGCTAAAATCATACATATTATTTAAAAGTTCTGACATTTGAATGTAAAATCACCCTGGAGAAGAGATTAGCAAACCTGCAATTATCCCATGATTGTAATAATGAAATGCATTCAAAAGGCTACTGTCATTCAGCATAGTCACAATGTTCTCTACAATATAAGATCATTAGAAATTCCGACAAAAGAAATTACTCTTAGTATAATCTACCAATCAGCAAGCAGTTCACTAAGATCAAAATGCAGACCTAAATAAAACAATGCAGTTAAGTTTATAGCAGTATCATCCATATCTTAAAATATAGAGGATCGTGATTCGCTATAGTTGACAACCTGTCAGAAAGTATTTGATGCATGCCAAACTTTTGTAGGATCAACGTATTACTGAGAATAATTCCTGTAAGATTTACTAAGAATAGAGAAATTATGTGTATAAACAAGAAATAGTTGACAGTCCAAGAAAGAAAGAATCGTGATCTAAAAGCAAGTTTCCACAAAGATATGTTATAACTTTGCTGTAGCACAAAGTACTGGCCTGGTAAAGAAGTGATATATAAACAATTTTTTTTTCAAGTTGTTCCCTGACAAGATCCCTGTAAATTCTTTCTACAGCTATTTATCAGTAGTAGAGACGAATTCTCCATGCAGAATTTACCTACCTGCTGCTGAATACAATCCCCTTGCATCTATATTTGAATAACTCTATCTGAAACAAGCTCCAAAAGTGATACAGGCATGATAAAGAAAACCTTGTTCTCCCTTTCCACTAGCACGTTGCCCCCATCATTGGACCTTTTCTTCATGAATGTGCTAATGATCCTATTGTGCTAAGAAAGTTTGACTGTAACACAGGCCAATATAAATTTATAAAAATTCAAAGGCAGCAGGAGAATTTAACTTGTACGAGTCTTGACAAAGAATGGTGTGCATAGATGTTATAGAAAAGAGGATCTGGCCTTTAAAAAATCATGAGGTGATGACTTCATGCCCATTCCTAGCTATTCCTGATTTCTGTTTACCATTCCTTGTAACATGAGACGTGTTAAGATAAATAACACACAATAATATGTTAGGAGTTCTGATAGAGAATTCTTTAATAAACTACTGTTAAAAGGGTCATTACTCTTAATAACTCACATTAATTATAAGTTAGTTATAGGAGTGATGGACCTGGTGGGTTAATAACTTATTACATACCATTAAAAAACAAAACCATGTCAATGTATTCAATGGCTCCTTCATTAATGAATGAGATATTTCCTCTTTTATCCCTCGTGTATGTTTACCTTTTAACATGGTGTCAACCCAGTCATACCAATCTTGGAGTCCATCTGTGGCTAAAGATTATAAACCAGAAATCAAGGAGAATCAAAGTTTGTCGAACAAAAGGAAACTAAAAGGCAAGTTAATGCTATTGTCAAAACTTTTAAGTTACAAAGTTTGCAGAATGTATAAAGTGAGAGAAATTGGAAATGAGGGTCAATTGTCAAATAAAAAAAGAAAGGAAAATTAAATAAAGAGAAGCGGCCCATAACAGCCCCCCATGTGCCTAGTCTGAGTGCAAATTTTTGTTTCCCAAATGTCATAGACTGGTCAAATTTCCAAATTTTGGCTCGATTAGTTCCCTGTTAAAAAGATCTGAAGAAAGACAAGTTGATCGCCATCAAAGGAGTTGTCAACTCAAAGAATGGACTATATAAGTTCTGTGACTTGTCCCAACCAGAGGATGAACCAACTGTTCTTGTTGCCCAAACCAAATGATTGAAGCAGGCTCTATAGCATAAACAACTTGGACATCTAAATTTTCGAAGTCCAAAGATAATGGCAACACAGAACATGTTGTTGGTTTACCAAAAGTCCTTCCACCCAATGGAATTTGTAAGGGATGTGTGCTATGGAAGCATCATTAGGCACCTTTTAACTCTAGAAAAGCATGGTGTGTGCAAAAACCAGTAGAGCTTGTTCACAGTAACCTTTGTTTCATTAATAAGCTTTCGTTAGCAAGTGTGAAGTATATTTGAACCTTTAATGATGATTTCTAAAGGCTTACTTGGGTTTATATCTTGAAAAAATAAGTCATGTTTTTAAAAGATTTAAGGAATTTAGGGCATTGTCTGAACAGCAGTGTGGTCAACTCATTAAATGCCTGAGATCTAATAATGGAGAAGAATACATGAATCAACCATTTGAAAAATACCATATTTACCAATGTTCCACCAAGGTTCCGGGACGAGGGGGCGAGGGAGCGAGGGGGCACGGGAGCGGCCTATGCAAAAGCTCCCTACCATTTTTTAGGAAACGTGGGGGAGCGTCAGGGTCTTAAAA
>APFE031211857.1:209557-223551 GCA_000404065.3 Pinus taeda | reverse complement strand
GGGAGAGCTTCAGCTTGATAAGGTAGCCACTGAATTCTGTGAAAAGGTAAATGAACAGATCAGGAACACTGCATTAGCAGTGGAAGGGGCAACTACAATGGGTTGTCCAGTTGTATTGGATCCAACAGCTAGAAAGTTTGTTATATTATATATAATATAGACAGTACACCATATGCTGAAAGAAGAGTTTTAGTTCCAGGAGATATGAGAAGATCACATGAAAGAGTTTCTCATAGTTTACTATCAAATGACATTGACTGCAGGATGACCATCTGTGAACCAACTTGGGTGACCAACGATGGCATGGATAATTTATCTACCTTATTAGAGCAATGCCATGCAGTTCAAACTTCAAACTAGCAGTGTATTTCAGGGGTGAAAATAATTTTCAGACCTGAGAATTCAAGTTGAGCAACTGTGCTTTGTGTAAATTTTGTAACTGTATAAATTCATATATAACGACAGTTCCTGAGATTTCTTGCTGCCCATAGTATTTTTTCATGCTTGCAGTAAACGCATGTTAGTCTATAGTCCACCCAATTATTTCCCACATGACATAGGTGCTGCTTCCATAGTTTGTATGTCAAATGTCATGCAAATTAAAAACAGAAACTGAATGTCTCATATTCTTTGCCTGTCACTCCAGTTATCTCCCCACTATAATCCAGCCATCACTTGAGAAAAAAAGAAGTTTTAAAAGGGAAAATTCATGTACGTGCTATATGGTCCAGCAAATTTCCATGATACTGACCCTCTAAAATAACGCTTGTTGAAACCAAAAGACAGCACAAGACGTTATCCCCATACAGAACATAAGTAGCTTTGTACCACTTTACGTCTATTAAATCATAAACTATAAGCAAGGCCATTTTTTTGGGAGCGTGGGGAAACGTCCCCTCAGAGAAGGGAAACGTTTCCCTGGCACGCCCCCCTGAGTTTCCTCCATTTTGGGAGCGTGGGGAAACGTCCCCTACTCGTCCCCAAGTCCCCGGAGCGCGGAGGAGCAAGGAAACTAGACCCCTAGGGGGGGGGGGCGAGTCCCCCTGGAACACTGATATTTACCAAGTATCTCTTGGCAAAGGTAACAAACTGGTGTGGCAGAACATAAGAATTGAACCCTAGTTGAGATGGCTCAATGTCTCTTACAAGCCAAAGAATTGCTGACTGAGTTTTGGGCTGAAGCTAGCTATTGTACCAACTATCTCCTAAATCTTGTTTCAACTATAGCTGTTAGTTATGTATCTCCAGTCAAGGGATGCTGTGTTAAGAAGCCTTTAGTCGGCCACCTCAAAGTTTTAGGATCTATTGCTTGGGCACATACTTTTGACTATTGCAAAAGAATTTGGATGCAAAGAGTCATGCTGGCATCATAATGGGCTCCTCCGAAGAGTCAAAAGCCTACAGATTGTTTGATCCAGTCAAACAGCAAATCATTATCAAGATAAATGTAATCTTTGATGAGAGTTTTTTTGGCATTAAGTTGTTAAATTCTTCCTCTAGATAGTTGGACAGTGATCCCTTTGATATTGTTGCAAACAAAGGATCGATTATCCCTTTTTTCAGTATCACAACAGCTCAGTCAGCCATTGTTTCTAAATTGCCCGACCAACAGTCATCTCCAACAGAAACCATAACCTGTCCTAATTGACCCTCTGAAGCAACCACCAGTTCACTGATTTTTTGTTTACCCTATTGGGCTACTAAAACAATTGAAGCTGTTGGACATGATGTTGGTGATGTTTCCTCAGGTCAAGCAACTCACAGTCAGAAGCAGCATGCCAGCATTGCTTTGATGGCTCGCATTCATAAGACTTGTGATCCACATTCCTATGCTAATGCACAAGGACAACCTAAATGGGAATAGGTTATGCAGGCTGAGATGGATTCTCTTTGGAAGAATCACACTTGGGACTTAGTTCCTCGTCCACAAGGGAAGAATGTTGTTAAGTGTTACTGTTAACGCTCGCATGGTTGCAAAAGGCTTTTCACAACAAGAAAGCATCAACTACACTGAAACCTTTGTCCCTGGTGCAAAAATGAATTATCTTTGGCTAACTCTTTTGCTTGCTGCTCGTTTTGGATGGCAAAGTTATCAGATGCATGTTAAGAGTGTCTTTATTCGTGGTGACTTTTCTAAAGAAATCTACATGGAGCAACCCTTGATTATAAGACAAATTCCAACCTTGTTTGTTGACTGCAGAAGTAGTTGGATGGTTTAAAGTAAGCCCCCTAGGTTTGGTATGCTAAGATTGATCAATTCTTTCTCAATCTTGGGTTCAAAAGTTGTGAATCTGATCACACTGTTTTCATACTACACAATAATGGAGATACTTTGATTGTTGTTGTATTTGTTGGTTATAGCTAGCAATAATATTGATCACCTTTTTAGAATGAAGAGTCGACTTGCTAACACCTTTGAGCTGAAAATCCTAGTCTTCTGCATTTCTTTCTTGGTCTTCCAGTTTTACCATTAAATGATGATCTCTTTCTCTTTCAATCTAAATATGTATTACACCTATTGAAGTCATTTAAGATGGACGACTGTAAGCCCTATGGTACACCCTTTTAGTCAGGTATTAAATTGACTAAATAGTGCCAATTTCCAAAAGTCAATGCTACCCTTTACTGGCAGGTGGTCAATAACCTTATTCAATTGACCCACAATTGATCAGACATTACCTTAAATGTTAGTGTGGTTCTTGCTTTAGACAAGATCCACAAGAAAACCACAGGAAAACTACAAAGCGAAGTGTTCGTTGCATGAAGGGTACATCTCATTTTGGTATCAAATACTGTCAAATTTCAAATTCATTGGTTGGCTTCATTGATTCCCATTGGGCAGGCAATAACAATGATACAAAATCAACTTTTAGCAATGTATTTTGCTTCAGTGTTGCACCGGTGATTTGGTCATGCAAGAAATGTGTACTCTCTTTGTCAACTATAGAAATTGAATATCGTGGAGCTATTAATGCATTGATGAAGGCAATTTGGATTTGTCAACTCTTAGGAGAGCTTGGGTTTCTTGTTGAAGCCTTGACTGCTGTATATTGTGACAATCAAAGTGCAACTCAGGTTGCTGACAATCTTGTGGTGTTGAGAATTCAATAGGGCAATGAATATGTTATTCTCTTAACATGATAATTGTTTGTGTTACCTTTTACTTATTAGTTTTGTTCGTTATTATTCATTGTGCAATACATCAAACAGCTACCAAAACAATAAGAATAGTGACACAGTATATAGGCAGCAAGCTAGGGCCAAAACTGTTGGGTGTAGAGCCTGATTATCTTCTGTATTCAAAGGTATCACCGCATTGGACCCTAGTTCGAACCGCCCGTAAAATATTCGTTGCAGGGGGGTCCAGGGGGGCGATTGCGACCTTTGGGGAGCCCCCCCTGGCGGGGGGTTTTGGGGGCAGCGCCCCCAAAGCTAAGACTGGATGTAAAATTGCCTTGTAGAAGTATAGTAATTTCTAGTCAATCTGGGTCGTTCATTAGGCGAAGATCTGACGGTAGAAGTTATGTTTAATTTAGGGTTTTTTGCCCTAGAAGGCAACCCCTCACTATATATGAGGGAATTGTATTGCGTCTATGTAGATCTATATTCTGAGTGAGGAAGAGAAAGGAGATTGAGAGCAAAGAGGAAGTTACAGCGGATCTGCTGTAAGATGTATCTTTTCAGTTTGCTGGATAATATAATAAAAGAAGGACTAGCTATTTCTCCATAGATGTAGCCCAAACTGGGTGAACCACTTATATCTATGTCTCTCTTGTTTTATGCGTTTTCTGTATTTATATTTATGCAATATTTTATGTGTTTCATTGCTCTGTAATATATAATTTTCTAACAAAAACCCTTCCTCTTAAAAATGTGTGGGACCTCCGCGGCCTTGGCAACTAACCAACCGATTTAGGACAAAATCGGCCGATTTGACCACAAACCAGTCGGTTTCGTCCTAAACCGGCCGGTTAGGACCATTCCCTTTTTGGGCAAAATGAAGGGTCAAACCAGGTTTTTCTGTCGGTTTGCCCAGTGAGCTAGCTAACTGGTCGATTTCATCCTAAATCGACCGGTTAGGATTGGTTTTTCCCTTTTTTGGGCAAAATGAAGGGTCAAACTGAGTTTTTTTGTTGGTTTGACCCGATGAGCTAGCTAACTGGCCGGTTTTTAAAACACTGAATGAGAGGTACTTCCCATGAGTCCCAGACTCCATGCGTAGGATGTATGTTGAGGCATCGGCAAGGGAAGGTGAACCACTCATCCTATGCATAGGTCAATTGTAGGGGAAGGTGAACCACTCACCCTACATACATGTCAACCATCATGGGGTATCACAGGAAAAGGTGAAACACTCACCCTGTACATAGTGCACCACTAGGGGAAGGTGAACCACTCACCCTATGGTTGCTCATAGCTCCAAGAAGTACCCCAAGCCCCCAAGAGCTCCCAGAGCTCAGTGTCCAACTCATGCGAGACCCTCATAGGAGGGTCCTTCAACAACTCCAAGTCTCTCTCGGAAGGTTAAGAATTTGACCTTCCATAAGGGCTTCATGAAAATGTCTGCGACCTACTCATCAGTCCTAATGTGTTGGAGCCTTATTGCTCCCCATTGTACCATATCCCGGATAAAGTGGTACCTGATATCAATGTGCTTGGAGTGGTCATGGAACGCAAGATTCTCTTAAAAGTAAATCCCACTCTAGTTGTCGCAGAAAATCACTGTGGTATCTAGAACGTGCTCAAATAGCTCACTGAAGAGCTTCCTCAATCAAGCAGCTTCAAAACAAGCCATACTCGCAGCATTGTATTCGGCCTCGGAGGTGCTTAAAGCAACCGATTTTTGCTTCCTACTCATCTAAGATATAGAAGCAAACCCCAGAGAGAAGCAACACCCAGATGTGCTCTTACGATCCACCACACTGCCAACCCAGTCAACATCAGTATATCCATGTAGCCTCTAATTCCCGGCAGTGTATCTCAAACCATAGTTGATTGTGCCCCGGAGATATCTCAAGAGATTCTTAGCAGCAATGCAATGATTGTGATGAGGCTCGACCATAAATTGACTCAACAAATTCACTGCGAAACATATGTCAGGAAGGGAGTTTACCAAAAACATCAGGGCCCCCACAAGTTGTCCATACTCTGAAGGATTCGCCAATGCAAGCCGAGCAGCACTTCCACCATCCTACATCTCTCAAGTTGAGTTCCATCGAAGTAGACACAGACTTGCATTCCACCATCCTACATCTCTCAAGCAACTTCACAATGTATTTTCCTTGAGAAAGGAAAATCTCACCTGGCTTTCACCAGACCTCTAGTCCTAGGAAGTAGTGCATCAGTCCTAGGTCCTTCATCTTGAATTCAGAAACCAACTTCCTCTTGCATTGATAAATGAGAGGGTCATCACCTGTCAAAAAGAGATCATCCACATAAAGGACTAGAATAAGAGGCCTGTCCTTTTCAACCTTGAAGTATAGGTTGAGGTCAACTTCACTCCTTGTAAAATTCAGCTTCATAAGATAGCTATCAATCCTCTCATACCAAGCCCTGGGGGCTTTCTTCAACCTGCATACATGTGTCTTATGATCTTGAACTTCGAACCCCTCAGGTTGTTCTACATAGACTTCCTCCTTAAGCTAGCCATGCAAGAAAGCAGTTTTGACATCCCTGTGGTGTAGGCTCTATCCTTGAGAGGCAGCAAGAGCTATAATCGAACGGATAGTGGTATATCGAGCAACCGGTGCAAATATCTCATCATAGCCCACTCCTTCCTTTTGAGAGAAGTCTCGCGCAACAAACCTAGCCATGAACTTTTCAGCACTCTCGTCAACTCCATGTTTGATTTTGTAAAGCCATTTTGAAGTGACCATTGACTTGTCCTTAGGTCTAGGAACCACATCCCAGACATCATTTTTCATGATTGATTCATATTCCTCATTCATTGCATCCTTCCAAACTTGGTGCTTCACGGTTTCTTGGAACGTACAAGGCTCAGGTTGAACAATGGTACTCGTAGTAGCTAAGTACCCTTAGTACCTGTTTGGCTTCTTACTTTCACGAAATGCCCCCCTTGGTGCAATGTTTTTCAACATCTTCAAGAGTATCTTTGAGCCACAAAGGTCTTTTCCTTGAAGTAGAGGGCTCACAAGGGGGTGGATCAATGGGATCCATCAGACCTTCAACATTGGGCATCGGATTATTTGTCAGAGATTCATCCTTCTTTCCTGCATCATCATCATTGTCCTTCCTAGGGATAGGAAGATCTTTGACTTTCCCAAGGGCAGAATCTTCATCAAAGGTGACATCATGACTTATTTCCACTTCTCTTTGACTAAGCACATAGATTCTACATGCCTTTGAAGTTTCACTGTAGCCCACAAAAGTTCCTTTCTTCCAAGATGCATCTAGCTTGTTTCTTTTCTCTTTCGACACATGAAAATATAGGGGACAACCAAAAATTCTAGAATGAGAAACATCAGGTTTCTTACCGGTAAAAACTTCTTCGAGTGTCTTGAAGTCCAATGCTTGATGCATGCATCTATTTTGAACATATACAACGGTGTTGGCAACGTCTCTCCATAAGAAATTCAATAGGCCTTGGTCATGAAGCATAGCATGGGTGGCTTCTATTATTGATCAACTCTTCCTTTCGGCAACTCCATTTTGCTCAGGAGTATATGCAGTAGTGGTCTCCCTCTTAATGCCAGCTTCTCTACAATAGTCATTGAATTCATTTGACTCCATATTCAATGCCATTATCAGTCCTCAATATTTTGATCTTCTTCCCTGATTGATTTTCGACCAAGGCTTTGAAAGAGCGGAACCATTTGAATACTTCGTCCCTTTTCTTCAAGAAATAGATCCATGTTTTGCAAGAAAATTCATCCACAAAAATTGCATAGTACAAGTATCCTCCTAAAGATGTTACAGGCAACATACCTAATAGATTAGAATGGACCAATTGAAGAATATTGGTAGTTTGGCTTTCACTTGAAGGGAATGGTCCCCTTGTATGTTTTCCAGCTGCACAACCCTGACAAACTCCTTCTTGATCTATGAGGTAAGGCTTTGTAATGAAGGTGAGCAAATCTTCGATGCCATAATTCGGATTGAAGAGAAGTATCGCAAGTCATAGCTCCCAAGGGACTTCCTCCAACCTGGTAGAGACCTTCAACCCTAAATGCAAGTGTAAATGCATCTTTCAGGTTCCATTGCCAAACAAGTACCTTTCCATCAACGAATGTCACCTTGAAACCTTTATCTTTCGTTGCAGAAATAGATACCAGGTTCTTTTTCAAATCAGGTACATACAATACTTCTTGTAGATGAAGGGTTTGACCTTGATTTAAGTGAAGAGTGACAGTCCTAATCCGTTTCACAGGGTAGGTGGCATTGTCCCCAAGTATGATCTCCATATTTGTCTTCTTTTCAATCAGATTTGAGAAGGACTCCTTGTACCCAGCGAAGTGCCTTGAGGCACTAGTATCAATCAACCAATGGTCCAATGTATTCGGAAGAGAGGCAGTGGTGAGGGAAAAAATAAGATAACATTCTTTTTGTTTATCTACAACATTAGTTTCCTCATACCTGGAGTTTCTTGACCTTTTGGGAGGACAACCATTTCCATATCGAGCAGCGGGAGCATTCCTCTTTCCTTTGTTGTTGAACCTGTTGTTCCTTTGATTGCCATTGCCTTTGTTATTGTTGTGGTTGTTGTTGTCATCATCCCTTGGAGTATCCTTCCTGTGAGGACACTCTCTAGCAAAGTGGCCAAACCTGTTGCTATTGAAGCATCTTCCTTTTCTTCCTTGTTTAAATCATGTCTTAAACCCTTGACCGTGTCTTCTTGGACCAGCATTGTTCTTCCTTTTAGAACAAGTGGAGAAAGCGGTAGGATTATTTCCATTTGAGGGCTTATCTCTTTCCATCATCCTTATTTCTTCTTGAGTGCATCTGGCCAATAATTCATCAAATCTCGGAATCCTGTGATTATTGAGGATGGTAGTGTTAAACACATCCCATTCTCTTGTAAGGCCTCCAAGTGCAATAAGAGTGAGCTCCCTGTCACTGACAACTTCTCTAATAGATAGGAGATCATTCTTGATTTCAGTAGTCCTCATGAAGTAGGATTGAATGGACTCTCCTCTATCCATCTTGATGTCTTTCAATTTGTTCTTGAGAAACATAACTTCTTTTGCATTGTTTACTTTGAACATCCCAACCAGCTTGTCATACATCTCCTTAGATGTTTCCAAATCAGAAATATAGGCAAACAAAGGCTTGTGAATGGAATCAACAATAATTTTCTTCGCTTTGACCTAACCTTTCTTGTACTTTGTTTTGGCAGCAACAAGTACATTTGAAGGAGGCTCCACCACTCTTCCGTTGACATAGTCCATAGCATCATTTTCTTCCAGAGTCAAATCTAAAGACATCTTCCATGCATGATAGTCAGATTTGTCCTTAAGCTTGTCCTTGGATTTGAAGTATGATGTAGTCGTCATTGAAGCTAGCTTTAAATTCTTGTCCAACAACTTTCCTTAGTGATTGTTTTTCTCACTCTTGCTTGGGCTTTTTCTTCACCTGAGCTCTAATACCATGTTAATTTTAGATAACAAAGGTATGTTCTATGCTTAGAACAATTTACTTCAATGTTCATTTAGCAGCTCGATAACAATTTCCAATGATTTCTAGTAGCAATCATATTAACCATTAATCACATTGACTGTAAATGCAAATAGAACATAAAAACAAATGCAGAAGACAAGCCAAGACAAGAGGACACTAGATTTGGCGGACATAGGGGAAACACCCCAATGTGGGAAAAACCCTTTGATCAAATCTTCTTATTATTATTCAATTGTTCAGCAGAGAGAGAGAGAGTACAAAAGTAAAGTAGACTAGCCCAATACAAGGTCAAATCAACCCTGTCAAATTCTTCAGTCAAACTTCAGCCATAACCATAAAGTCAATGTTGGTCAAAGCAACAACAAAACACCTCCTTTGAAGCTCAATCTAAGGCAATCCAATTCAGCCTCCAGCGAAGGTCAAAGTCAACCCAAAACAGTGCCAACAACTTTGGTCAAACTTAGTCAACCCTGTGGTCAAACAAGTATGTGGTCAACACAAGTCAAACAACCCCAAAATCCTCAATTTTTGTGCCAGATAATGCGGCCAAGAGAATCTGAAATTATGCCCTCAAAACTACAGTAAAATTCGGTCAAAACAGCCTCAGTCAACACTAGGCAAACAGTGTGAAATTTGGTTCTGGTTTAGCCCATAAATTTTGTTGTCTCGGTCACACGTGTGAGAGAGAGAAAGAAGATGCCCAAGTTGTACAAACCAATGTGATGAAGAGAGAGAAGAATGTGTGAGGTAATGATGTCCAAATGAGGTGTGAGGTCTCTTTTATTTATACACTTTGTTGTGGTCGAAGAGACACATCCATTGGGCTTCTTGAGCCCACATAAACCTGAGCCCGACCTGAACAACTTGCACATGTGAGAGAATAAATTCAAAATGCCACTTCTGCTTGTCTAAATGAGATGATCTTTATATCAATTATGCACCTCTCAAAAAGAGAAATCCAATGCAATCACCATCTCCATCAAATGAGTTGTCCCAAGGTGGAATTTGGCCCTAATTGCCAATTGTAACAATCTTACAATCACTGACGCTACCAATCCAAATATCACAACAAACCACTTTGCACAGTGGAACAATAAATAGTAGTAAATCAACACATGCACATATATAGACAGCTTTTTACAATTTTTAACTGCTCAACTTTGTTATATTAACAAATTGTAATACAACGGTCTAGGGCTCCCGTACCAAGGATAATGGCCCTCATACATCCATTGGTACAAGACAACAACCGGGACTCGGTGTCAACACCTATGACAACCAATTTGCCTGAACAAGATACAATCTGACCTACATATTGATGGTGGCCACACACAACCCTTTCAGTCCACATACCCTGAACAAATATGCCTGATCCTTTGGGCTTGATCCGCAACAACTCCAACCTGCCTCTATCAATGAACCAACTCCATTAGTTTACTGAACAGGACTCCAACTGCTCTCTAGTTGATCGTTAGTCCATCAATGCATCAACACATCGAGACTCCTGTTGAGTTGTTCACAGCTTTGTTTGTGAACAACTCTCAACTGCCCACTGCTGCTCCTCAGCACTTTTGGGACTTCTTTACCACTAGATGCTCCTTAGTCCTTCAAGGGCACAACTCTCAGGGACTTCTTCCCACTAGTGCCTTCCTGTGCAGCCCGATGACGACACACTTAGGGCATGGAGGGTTGCCACCTATCACTGTCAAAAGTCCTTCTCCAACAATGAACTTGGGTTGAGGAAAGATCCACGTAATTGATCCTCCAACACTAAGCATGAACTGAAGTCTAACTCATGATTCACATCATGCTAAAAGAAAGACAACTCATGGTCTTTCTGGCTAAGGCACGAGCTAGAGAAGGCCTTTCACTTGCTACAATTTGCAACAGAATGCTCTTGTATTCACTGTGGAAAAGCTATTGATCAGAGTGTGGCAGATTATTATTTTATCAGATGTGAGGGACAGGTGAATGATGAAATTGTTTGTGGGCATGTTGCCCACCTAGAATGTGCTCTAGTTTGTCATATGGCAGGCATGGAGCTAAGCATTGGTTTAGATGTGGAATATTATTGTAGGCACTGGGATAAAAGACAAACTTGATGATGCTTGTTTCCAGCATACTTTCACGCATCTGAATCTCTAGAAGTGCAGGTTGACGTTGAGAAGAATTTGTGTCTTGCTTTACATATCATATAGGGCACAAGACAGATTTTGGGGAGACTGAGGAAAAAGACTGCAAAATTTGGACAAACGCTAAGCATTACAAATGAGTTTGACACTCCAAAGGATATTCTCAGGGATTTCTTTGAAGTAGTGATGGAACACCTGAAATTGCAATTGCTTGAGGACAAGCACTGTTGGGAAGGTGGGACTGTAATGTCCTCTTCTAATTAAATTGCCCAAGGGAGGACGAAGTAGCCTATCTAACTCCATAGGCTATAGTCATTTGTAAATGGGAAAACCCATTATTTGATGTTATTGGGGTAACATTAGATAATTTGGGGTAAATGGAGGAAAACTTATAATAGAAGTCAAATTTGGGGGCAAATGGAGGGAAATTTGTGAGCCACTCAAAATTTAAATTAGCAAGGAAAATCCCCAAAGGAAATCTATAAAAAGGAGGGAGGAGATGCATTTTAATCATCATGGATTGTTGATCTTTCTGATTTGTAAGCTTAGGCTCTTGGAGGCTTTTACGACCCCTTATCTTTGATTGGTTTCAGTGGTAAAAGATTCCACCCTAGCCAATCCTTTCTCTTTACTCTGTTTAGCATAATTTCTGAGGCACCATTCATCTATATATGGCAAAACACAGGTTTCTGAGGGAATAATTCTGTCGCAGCAAGGTTATGTGGCATTATCTAGGCAGTGAAGGCTATTCTAGGACAGCATAGACCTGTTCAAGGCTTTTTCTGGGACAGCAAGGGACAATTAAAGGAAGTTTGGTGGCGAAGGCTATTCTGGGACAGTGAGGAACAATAAAAGGAAGTCTAGGCAGCAAATGCTATTCTGGGACAGCGTAGGCCTGTTCAAGGCTTCTCTGAGGTACTAGCCCATCTGAGGGGATTTCCTGCGGCAGCGAATGAACTCTAAGGTACTATCTGGAGTCATCATCCATTAGCAGGCCAACTATACCAGTACAAGAGGACGAATTCCATTGCAGTTTGAAGGGTCGATTTGATCTGTGTAAGAGGCTGAGTTTCCTCAAATCTTGTAGGCCGAGTTACTCATCCTGTAGTAGGCCGAAAGTTGGAAGTGCTGGGATTTGACCGATTTACCTTCTGGAAGGTTGAAATCAAGGTGCAGACGGGAGTACTCTTGAAGGACAGATTTATATACCTTGGAGACCAAATCCTTGAACAAATCGAAGTGTTTTGGGAAGGCCAAGTAACTCAGGTGTGAAAACTGGTTATTTGACAGGCCATGCCATTTTATTTGGAGGAGGACGAGTCTCTTTAAGGAGACAGATCATTACATGAGGAGGTCGAGTAGGTTGAGTCTCTTTGGGTCAACCAAAAGATGTAAAACTTCTCAGCAAACCCTACAGCCAGATTGCAGAGCTAGGTTAGCATTCGTTGTTGGGGCTGAATCATCTTGAGAGGGCCGAAGTTTTCTACAGTAAATAGTGTCATTTTTCTGAAGCATTTCCCAATTTCTGAAGTAAGAATATTGCCATGTAATTTCCTGTAGCAGACTGATAAAGACTAACTGAATTCAATTGCTGTTCATTGAAATTTATCCTGTTCAATTGTTAAAGTAAGGGTTTATATTTATATTCATGCCATATGTTTGAAGGATTGTCTCTCTGAATTCTCTCTTTGTTTTATATTGAAATAATTTAATAAGAGGTTTCATATGAAGTGTTTATGAAAATATCCAATTGAAAAATTCAAAACTGGGTACATATTCGAGAGGGATACTACAATATCCATAATTAGGCCTTGTAGTGCCTCCTTTCCTGCATTTAATGGCTTCTTGTGTAATTTTCAATCAAAGTCAACCTTATAGTTAGCTTTTATAATTGATATGTTTGGATCAGCCCCACAAAGTCACTCGTTGTATCATTTACATCTCCCAACAGTTGTGAAATGCATCAAAATGTGGTTGTTGATGACTTTGCAATGACACATATGGACACATGCAGTCCATGTGAACCTCAAAATATGTATCTCATAGTATCTTTAGTTTAGAAGAAGCATAAGAAGTGTTATTATCATGCTCAACGGTGAAGAAATTAATTTCGAACACCCATTTTTGTATTCAATGGGCAAGGCATATATCATGGATAATTTAAAAGCTAAATGGAAACCTTAAAATAGGATCTTAATTTATAGGCTAAATGGAAACCTTAAAATAGGATCATCATTCATCGAGTATGCATCATCAAAAGACTTACTGAGGGTTGTTTCTATGAAGTTATGACTTCTCCTTATGTTATCCCTGATTACCAAAATGAAATTTTTTACGTTAAAGAAACATTTCATTTAATATGGGACTTGCCAAGGACTTGCCGGCAGCTCTCTATCTCACTATGTAGTGACTTAACTAACTCAACAATAATGTATTGACATTTTTCATTTCACTAATTAAAGAGAGAACAAAAAGAAAACATAACTCTACAAATCACATGTGGAAGTGCTGCTGTAAACTATTAACATTTCTCATTTCAATGACTAGGGGTAGCATAAATAGAAAACATAACTCCAATGATAAGGGGGTTAATCAAGACTTAAACATGTTGATCAAGGGGGTTGATCAAGACTTGAACTTACTCATTGGCTAGCTAGGTTAACCCAATACCAAGCTAAGTGAAAATTGAAATGGTTGATCAGGACCTTACTAGGTTGATCAAGGTGCCTTCTTGTAACATGTCAGGGCCTTGCCATGCCTTTTGTAACATGCAACAACCTTTCCATGCCTTATGTAATGAAGTAAACATCGGGAAGTCCAGAAAAGTCTTCTGATGGCTCATATTTGATGAGTGTTGCTTTAACATTTTGACATTTCGAAGTTCCGTTATTAAGAGAAAAAATAACTCCACAAAGCACTAACAAATTATTGCTTTAACATATTGACTTGTTTTGTTAAAGATAATAATTACATGTTCTTTTCTTAGCATCAAGAAGTACAAATGATGGTCACATTAATGGCTACCATTGTGCATGCTCACATTAATGGTTGTTATGCATACTTACAGTAATGTTCCTTTCACTCATGAAATGCACCTATATTTAGTGCAATGTTGTTAAAAGCGCGATCGGGATTAAATCGGCGCGGGGAACGAATCGGAAAAAATCGGAAAAATCGGGAAAAAATCGGAAAAAATCGGGAAAAAATCGTTTGGTACAAAAATATTCA
>APFE031211857.1:147051-194454 GCA_000404065.3 Pinus taeda | reverse complement strand
TATCCATAAATAAGTTTCTCACAAACAAAAGCATCGAAAAAATTGACTATACAACACAACTTTTTGATGGGTAGCAATATGGGATGACAATAACAAAAACTGAAATCTGTTATATTGAACTATGATTGCCATTCTCCCGGATGCGGGTGCTTGAGATGGAAATTAATACGACGGGCTAGGGTTGGGGCGAGGTAGATCGCCACCTGCCCGCTCAGTACAAGGTGTTAAAGAGTGATTTGCCATTTGGCACAAGGCATGAGCGCAGAGACAGGACTATCAGATTTCAATCCAGAGGTTTCGGCTCTCACATCAGGTTCGATGTAATGGTTTCTACCCCTGCACACTCCAGCCTGCATCAGAAGGAGAGGTCCATCAATGCGAGAGTAATGGGAGGAGCCTCTTGAGGCATGCCAAAGAAGGATAAGGCCATGGGAGGACCTGGCAGGGATTTCTCTGAGCTAAGTTTGGCTCTCCTGGAGAAAGGGTTTAAGCTTAGCAAAGGTTGTTCGATCAGCAGGAATAGCTGCTGCCACCCCCCGGTTCGTGTTGTTCTGCCGCATTCATGGACTTCCACGGTTGCTATACTCCAAATGCCTCGTTTATGACAAAGGATGGGCTGTCGTAGAGGCCAGCTGAGGCAGGCTCCCACTAGTTCGTCTTCTGACCCGCCCTCCCTTTCTAGTGAACTGTCAGTTGGACGTCGCCCTTTTACCCGAAGTAGGAGAGGGAGGTTCTGCGCCACCAGTTCTCGCCACGGGCCTGCACCCACTTCTGGTTCTGCCATCTTCACCTTTGATAGCATTCTGAATAGACCCAGGATAACTGCTTATTTCATCATGGTTTTCCATGAAGACAACCAAACAAAGGATACTGGTACTCATCCTGGGGGCTCGGAGGTAATCTCGGCTCCTTCTTCTTCCCTTCAGCTGAATGTGGGAAATGCTCCTCGGCATGAAGCGAATGAACAAATTAGCAGAGCCCAGGATGTGATGATGGCTGACCTGGATCCCTCGGTTCAGAACATGGCTCAAGCAGGGGATTTGCCAGATTTTGGAGGGTGTCGTATTATAGAAGAGCCTCCTAATGACTAACTCGTCCACCCAAGCCTCTTCTTCTTGCAATGCGACCTTCACCATTGGGCATGATTGTAAGGCAAACAGCTTATGGGTTCTCTGGTGTTTCTTAGTTTTTTGGTTAATTTTGTATTGTCATGTGAATCTCAGTTCGGTCCCCTGCATGGATCCTAAAAACAGACAATTTATTTATTTATTTTTTTATTTTTTTAGTTCTGCCTCCTGTCAGTGCAGAGTTCTTGACTCCGGTCATGATGTAAATGTACCTTTACCTTGTTAATAGAAATAGTCTTATGCAAAAAAAAAAAAAAAATGTTGCATTAAAAAAATTGTTTCATATGGTTAGTGCATAAAAAATTGTTGCATTAATGGTTTGAATATTGGAACTCTTAGCACTTATTGCCTTTCCCAAGTTAGTTGATCATAAGTTCCCTCACATATTGACATGAGACTAGACTGTTGCAAATTTAAGGATGGGGAACATGGTTTTTTTTTGTTTGAAGGCTTCCAGTCAATGACAACAATTTAACATGTGGACTTATAGAATCCATTCTTAGCTAAGTTGTTATGACCAGGGAATCTAATCCATCAAAATTCACTCAGGGATAACAACTGTCCCATCCACATGGAATAGCTCCTTTCAAAGGCTCTTAGACTATGAGGGGCAAGCATGTGACGAGTGGGATTTGAATCTATATGGGGAGGATCATAACATCTCCTTTTAGCCACCCCAACTAGATCTCAATGACATGGGGAACATAATTTGGCTTCCACATTATTATAAATGATACAAGTTAGATCTCAATGGCATGAGGAACATAAGTTGGCTTCGACATAATTATAAATGATAAATGACAACTTTTGTATTTCTGATTTGTGTTTTGCAATAATTTTTGCTTTGGTAACTTTGAATTTAATGGCAATTATGTAACTAAATGTTAGAGTTGTGTTGGTAAATAATGCAAGTGTTTTGGTGCTTATTTATGTTGTGGGTAAATGCTCATATTATATATTGATATTATGCCAAGATGTTATGCTTCTATACTAATAATTTGGTAGATACTTTAAAATTTAACATGTGGACTTATAGAATCCATTCTTAGCTAAGTTGTTTGACTAGGGAATCTAATCCATCAAAATTCACTCAGGGATAACAACTGTCCCATCCACATGGAATAGCTCCTTTCAAAGGCTCTTAGACTACGAGGGGCAAGCATGTGACGAGTGGGATTTGAATCTATATGGGGAGGATCATAACATCTCCTTTTAGCCACCCCAACTAGATCTCAATGACATGGGGAACATAATTTGGCTTCCACATTATTATAAATGATACAAGTTAGATCTCAACGGCATGAGGAACATAAGTTGGCTTCCACATAATTATAAATGATAAATGACAACTTTTATATTTCTGATTTGTGTTTTGCAATAACTTTTGCTTTGGTAACTTTGAATTTAATGGCAATTATGTAACTAAATGTTAGAGTTGTGTTGGTAAATAATGCAAGTTTTTTGGTGCTTAGTTATGTTGTGGGTAAATGCTCATATTATATATTGATATTATGCCAAGATGTTATGCTCCTATACTAAGAATTTGGTAGATACTTTAAATTATGGTTAAGTTGCTTTGAGCTAGACATGGACTATTGGGTCACCTCTAAAGCAAGAGTTAAGGTTAGAAGGCAGATATGCTCATGAGTTGAATACAATAATTTTTGCTTCTCTATTGAAATCTCATGTTGACATATGTGGGTTCCAAGTTCCCACTCCCTAAGGGATCTAATGTATTTTTATTTTGCAACATGCCATGTGATTCTTTTGCCTACATTGACCATCATCGCTTCCCAATGAAACATTGTACATGTAATGCCCCCTCCCGTTTAAGATGTTGTAAATGTATGTACATTGCTATGTAGGTTGGTGAGCTAGATGAATTTGATTATAGGTTGGTAAGCCAGAATTACATTATGTGGCTTACGTGCCCAAGTAAATGTTAAATATATTGTGGGGCCATCGTGCTTGGATATATGCATAAGCTTGTAAAGCTTGTGGGTATGGAGATACTGAACTTGTAATTAATGTAATTAAACATTATTAATAATAAAATAAGGTTGGCTACAGAGCAATTGTAGAACCCACTCCTCAAAAATAGTATAGGGGGCACAACTCCAAAGACAAAAGGCAACAATTGGGTTTCTTACGGTGAAAAGTGCACCCTCAGGCCCACGTGGCTCTAGTGAGTGCCACTTGGCCCGTTAGGGCCATGCATTTAAAAGGGTTATGTTTTGCCTATAAAGGCATGCATGAATGGTTATTATGGATTATTATTCATTCCATCACTCATTCACCTAGCGATGGTTGAATGAGAAGAAATTCAGTCTGGGTGATTGATGGCCAGTGAGTCTTGGGGTTGGACTCTGGAACTAGTTGGGGTGTGGTTATTAATTTAACTATGTCATATGGATGCATCTATATTTTATGTGAGCCCCTCTGTTGGATCTGGGGAGTCTGGTGCTCAAAGGGTTTGTTGGCCCTGATTATAGCTTGGTGCCATGGAGTTTTGGTTAGGAACTCATTTGGAGATAGTTGGTGAGTCCTTGTTGGGACTCTGAAACCAGTTGTGGGGATTTCACTTCAGTTGCTTGGCACTTGGACACCAGGAAACATCAAAGCTCCTGGAGCTGCAGGTAGTGATCCAGTGGATCAAAAAGTGCTAAAAAATGAAAGTGTTTAAATGTGCTCAAAACTAGTGCCAAAACACAGTGTTCTCCATTATGAATCCAACACAACTTGAATCACTCAAAACTGACATCTTATGCTCAAGATATCGGGTTCTGATCGTTTTGCTAAATAGGTAAAAAATTACAAGTTGCTATTTGGGTGTACCATCGAGCCAATCAGATGATGACAAGTGTCCTCTTGTGGTATTTTTATATGGCTGAATTTCATTGGTCAAGGGTGTTTTGGTAGACTAGTGGGAGAGTGCCACATGGCCCAATCATGGGTTGCCACGTGGCACCTCTAGGGTGTAGTAAAATTTTATGGGTTTGGCCCAAGGCCCGAGCAAGATCGAACCCTCAACCTCAAGTCTAACAACACCAAGCTCTACTGACTATGTTACGATTGGTCCTTATTAAACCATATTCAAAAATTTAATTTAAAGTTTATTGTGATCGGAGTTGGGGGAAGGGGTCGGGACAAAGCCCTGGCCCTCAGTCACCACATGCCCCATGTGACCACGGTGGAGCAACGACCAAGGGGATTAGGGCCTAGACCCAGCCCACGGTCATAACCCACACAAGACCTCGGGTAGGTGATTAACGAAGTGGCGAAGGAAAAGGCCTAACCCTAGTCATATGGGATCCTATGTAACCACCAACGCACAGATAGGCGCTACACCAACAGGGGCGGGTCGTTAGCCCATGCCTTGGCCTAATGGAACAACATGATCAAGAACCCAGGGAAGAAGGCATGAAGTAGCAGGGGCGATGACTAGCCTGACCTCGACCACATGGGCCAATAAGACCAACAGTGGGGTCGAGAATTTGGACGCGGGAGTTAATGGAAAAATTAACTGTTCGAAAAAATGCACCTGTTTCGGCGTGAATCTTGCCAACGCCGGGTGAATTTGGTGCTCGGTGGTCTTCAGAATGGCAAAAAAAGTTGGATGGTTAGTTAGATTTGCTAGTTTGTAGATCAATTAGCAACAAACTTCTTTGGGACATAACTTTGTAATTTTTTTGCCAATTTGAGCCCAACAAGAGCCAAGCTTGGGGGTTTTGGGTCTTTTGGAGACATTATTTTTTCATTTTGAGCAATGTAAATCCATGAAATCACAAATTTGATCACTTAATGAAAGAGACCCAACATTGGAAGTTGGACTAGGAAATGTAGCCCAGGAGGGGTGAACTCTGTGACCTAGCCCATGGTCATAACCCATTGCACAAGACCTTGGGTAGGTGATTAACGAAGTGGCGAAGGATAAGGCCTAACCCTAGTCGTATGGGATCCTATGTAACCACCGATGCACAGATAGGCGCTACACCAACAGGGGCAGGTCGTTAGCCCATGCCTTGGCCTATTGGAACAACATGATCAAGAATCCAGGGCAGAAGGCATGAAGTGGCAGGGGCGATGACTAGCCTGACCTCGACCACATGGGCCAATAAGACCAACAGTGGGGTCGAGAATTTGGATGCGGGAGTTAATGGAAAAATTAACTGTTCGAAAAAATACACCTGTTTCGGCGTGAATCCTGCCAACGCCGGGTGAATTTGGTGCTCGGTGGTCTTCAGAATGGCAAAAAAAGTTGGATGGTTAGTTAGATTTGCTAGTTTGTAGATCAATTAGCAACAAACTTCTCTGGGCCATAACTTTGTAATTTTTTTGCCAATTTGAGCCCAACAAGAGCCAAGCTTGGGGGTTTTGGGTCTTTTGGAGACATTATTTTTGCATTTTGAGCAATGTAAATCCATGAAATCAAAAATTTGATCACTTAATGAAAGAGACTCAACATTGGAAGTTGGACTAGGAGATGTAGCCCAAGAGGGGTGAACTCTGTTATCATTTCGTTATCTTGTGTAGTTGTGTATGGTATATTTGTCTTTGTTTTTATGTTACAAACTGAGTTTAAGAACCATTAATTTATGTACTTTTTCAAATTGATCCATTACCTAAAAGACATAAAAAAATTTACTTGCAAATTATTCATAAACCTTCAAGTTTGTAATACAAATCATTTTGGTATCAAAGCTCAAGGTTATTTTGAAGGTTTGATTTTGTTTGCAAGTGTTTTATGATGCTTACAAGGTTGAAGCTGAAAAGACGAGGAGTGCTTCAAGAGCAAAATCCTCAAGTGGGTTCAAGGGTTGAAAAGTGTAACTAGATTTGGTCTTCATAATGATATCTAATTGTGACTTTTGTAAATGATGTAATGAAGAAAAAAATAAAATTATTATTGTAAACCTTGCTTCATGGGTTTCATGAGCAAGTGATTTTATTTTAGTTGGCTCCCATTGAGAGCCTTAGGATTGGTCATCAAAAGTCAAAGATTCCATGTCATGTATTAATAACCCTTCTTGGGGATATATCAATGTATATGAGTCTACAAAATATCTAGATATCCCTCCAACAACGAGCACTGGCCATCCTCTTCAAGTCGGCCTCCAAATGAATAAATTAAACTCATGTTGGCTACCCTTATATGGAGACACGTCTATTCGAAATGTCAAGTCATCTTATTTATGGACAAACCACTATAAATACGTAGGCAGACTCTTCGCATTTCAACAGTGAAAAATTCGGATTTGTCTCTGAGATTTTCGGATGATATCCACAATCAAAATTTCGCATACCTCTCTGTGGTTTCGGATGGATAACAACAGAATGAATTTCAGAAGTCTCTCTCTAATATTTTAGGTGAATAAGATAGAGAGAAGTTCAGATATATAGTAAAAAAGCAAGTTCGAACGGAGTAGTGATGAAGGGACAACAAGGACCTTTTCTCCCGAGCCAATTATATATGCTGAAGTTCGAATTAGTTATGAGATGCAAAGAAGAGAAACACAGTTCCGTTAGAAGACTTCAGATTACCCTTTACAATTCAGACGAAGATTACAGTGAAAAGCATGTCACAAAAGGAACTCAGATAGGTCTCGCTGCCACTGTAAAAGACATCAGTGTTGTTCCAAAAGGTCTCAGTGTTAACTCAGAGAAGAAGTCTCGATGCCATCACAGAAGTAAGGTCTTTGACAACAAGGAGGTCTCGTCAGTTAAAGGAGATCTCAATGTATAGACAGAGATAAGATCTCTATGTTAGCTATGCCTTGGTGCTAAGAATGTTGAAGCAGTAATGGCTTGGTCTTGGAGTGGCTCAATAGGTCTAGGGTCTTGGTCTTGGTTTTCGTCAATTGGAATCTCTATAAGAAGAATTTGTGTGGGCTTTCCTCTCGAAGATTGAGATGTTTTGGCCCTAGCTGATAGGCTACATGATGTGTCTCTTGTCTATTTATGTTCGTGCATTAGTTATTGTTTGATGAAGAAGAATGCTAATAATCTAACATGAAGAAGATCCTAATCTGAACAAGTAAAAATCATTCACAAACAGTCACTAATAGAAGAGAAATCGTTTAATGCCAATGCCCTATATTTCTCAACATGGTATCAGAGCTAAGGTGCTAAAGTCAAAGGAAGGATATCTAATCAAAGGGACACTCAAGGATCAAGTTTCAAGAAAGGCATCTAAACACGTCAAAGCCTATCAAAGCAAAAGATCAAGATCTACATTGAAGAATAAAACCCTAGATCGAAGAAGCAGCCTACAACAGCAAAATTTTTGGATCCTTTAGTCATCATCAAAAGACCACAAAGACCCTCATCAAGTTATCTACAAAGCAAGGTAGCTCGAAGAACATTAAAGATGAAGATCACATCATCTTGAAGAAAGTCAAAACCCTATAAGCAATTCTAATTTGCACTCATTCACTACTAAAGAAGTCGAAGTATCTTGAAGTCTAGAAGGCATTGCCATCATCTTCAAGGTTATAAAGCAAGCAAGGATCCTCTCCTTGTCCTTGAAGAAGATCATTCGAGGAAGCAACAAATCGTCCTCATCAAAAGGCATTGTCATCATAAAAGGATCCATATTCTTTATTGAAGAAAGGATTTTTCATTTGGAAGAAGATCATCCAAGAGGGAGCACTAACACATCTTCTTCAATCATCATAAAAGTGATCAAGTAGAAGATTTCATCTTCACTTGTCAAGTAAGTATCTTTCATTATTTAACTAAATTTGGTAAAATGACTTCATGTTTGCAAGGAGATCTATAAGCTGGTTGGGTCATCAAAATTCCTTGCATGAAAAAGGAGGATAGACATAATCCTCGAAGAAAGTGAAGTCATTGAACACATCAATGGAAAAGGTCTCCTCTAAACTTATGGAAAGGGATTCTTATGAAAGGTCCCCTCATATGGCAATATTGGAAACAACAAAGAGATGTATATGATAAGATCGTAAGACTATTCTTTGAAGATGTGATAAAGAAGGTTACATAACTTAGATCTGATCTACACAGAGTTGAAGGTATCAAAGAATGAAGGGATATCTTCATAATATCTCAATTGCGAGATCCGGAAGAGATGATAAGAAGATAATCATTGTTGTTCTAAATGCACTAATTGATGAACAAGATAAAAAATATCCATGAGGATAATAAAGTTACCTCATTCGACAACTTGTGGTTTCTATGCAAGATAGAAGAAGACAAGTTGAGGGCAAAAGTGTTCCTCAGAAAAAGAAAGGAGCATAGCTAAGATTCAATGATATGGATGTAAAATTATGGACATTACAGGAAATATTGTCCTAAAGAGACAATATCAAAAGAGGAAGAGAAGAATCCCATATCGCCAAATAAATGGAGCCTAACAAAAGAAGTCCAAGAAAAGAGGAAGTAAGAGACCTCTACTATGATGAGGTAGTCTCCCTTACAAAAGGTCTTGCCATAGATCCTAAATCTTTTATAGGATATGGCTATAATAAATAATAAGATGCATCGTGGAATCATGGAAGCATTAGACAAAAGAGCTCGTGACATCACCATAGGGAATCGTGAAGGACATACGAAACAAAATCCATGACAATAAAATATGAAGGATATAGTTCTTGGGAACCTCATTGCAAACTTAAGGAAAGGAAGAAGTCATCTAGGACAAGGCTCATCACACATCAAGTAAAAAAGGAAACATCTGTCGGATGGATATATACAAAATCCTCAATTATTTGATGGAATCCTCATCGAAGGGTTCATCGATCTAGAGAGGAAGCAAGTGTTTCATCAGGAACTCCAACTTGTGGAGTGCACGGGATGATGGTATGATGACATAAGAGATGTAGTAGATAAAGAGGTTGAAGATCTTTTCAATCAGGGAAGTTGTTGAAAGAAGCCTAGTTGGCCTAAAGGTAAATGAGGTATGCATGTTTGTATTTAATATTATAATTTCATGTCATATGGTTACAAGTAACATGGATCACTACTTCTATCTTGAGAAGCATGATCAAGGGAAAAAATTATTCTCCTCTAAAAGGATGCAGGAAGGCATAGGTCACACTAGATGAAATCAACGTAATATGTCCTCATATGAAGTATGAGGTGGTTGACTACAATTAAGGAACTCTAATTGGAAGCTCCTGGGAATGAAATGTGTGAAGAAAAGAAGGAAGAGATCATGAGATATGCAACCATGATAAAGGCAATTAACATCCAAAAGACCATGAAGATTTGACTAGGAAATCTCCCGGAAAGATATGAAGACTCTGATGGAAGTCTGGAAAAGATGGAGGCCCTTGGAAATGGATATCTTTGGGAGATGTGTTAACATGTATGTAGGGTGTTGATACCTACATGAATATGTCATGATGAAATACCATCACAAAGGTAATTTTGATTTAAGTGTTCATTTCTTATTTTTCAAAAAATATCTAGATGGGCTTATGCAGGACAGCCAAAGGGAAGAATTGTGGATGACTTCCAAGAGGACCATATCAAAGGATATAAGATCCTTTCAAAAATGTGGCATGAAGAAAGGAGCATGACATGAAGCAAGGCCAGATGAAGACTGGTGGATCGTTTTCTGATGAAAAGAATGATGACATGACTGACTCGTGGATGAAAGTGATGGATGGCCTGTGCCTTATGAAAGAAGCCACAAAAGATGAAGACTCCTCAACAAATAAATTCATGACATCGAAGGAAGGAGATCTTCAAACAGATGGTCGAGGAGTTGTCGTAGGTCCCTAATTAAGAGGGATCTTGGAAGCAAGTTTATTACTTGGAAGAAACTTGGAAATTCCTAATCCAAGAGGGAGATTGGGTACATTCCTTATGTAGGAATGAGTACATTCCATTATTGGAATTGATATGTCGTCCCTAATTGAGAGGGAAAGATAGACACGTCATTCTGGTCTTCACCTGGGGAGATGGAATAAAGGATTGGGTAATCATCTGGCATCCGATACTCTTCGAGGATGAGATAGGGTATTCAAGATAAGAGTAGTCATGGACCAATATTCTTTGAGGATTGGCTATCTAAGATAAGTATAGTCCAAAGAAGGTCATACTCTATGAACACCCAGGTGGAGTATGTACCTTGAGAGACAATGATTTTGGTGTCTATGAAACATTGGTCTTGCCAACATTGTGCTCTGATCATGTGGATAGAGTTGTTATTCAAGGCTTTGCTAAGTGACAATGCTGGTTGATATGATGCTAGACAAATGGGTTACCAATCCGATTCTTCTTATGAGAAATTCTTCAGATTAAGAATGACCAAGTACCATTATGAATAGCTCCCTAGTTAATAGGGAGTGTTGAAAAGTGTAACTAGATTCAACCTTCATAATGTCATCTAATTGTGACTTTTGTAAATGATGTAATGAAGAAAAAAAAATTATTATTGTAAGCCTTGCTTCATGGGTTTCATGAGAAAGTGATTTTATTTTAGTTGGTTCCCATTAAGAGCCTTAGGATTGGCCATTAAAAGTCAAAGAGTCTATGTCATGTATGAATGACCCTTCTTGGGGATATATTAATGTATATGAGTCTACAAAATATCTAGATAGCCCTCCAACGATAAGCACTAGCCATCCTCTTCAAGTCGGCCTCCAAATGAATAAATTACTCATGTCAACTACCTTTATATGGAGACACATCTATTCGAAATGTCAAGACAAATTATTTATGGAAAAACCACTATAAATACGTAGGCAGACTCTTCGCATTTCAACATTGAAAAATCCAGATCTATCTCTAAGATTTTCGGATGATATGCATAATCATAATTTTGCATGCCTCTCTGTAATATTCCTAATTAGCAATGGCTAATTGGAATATTTGATTTTGTTTGATTTTTGCCTTCTATAGTTATTTGCAAATAAAAAGTGAGGAAGGGGGAACATAACTCACATTAGAATAAAAAGTCACTTCCTAGGTAGCACAATGTTGTGACTTAAGGGCGAACCAAGGGGGCCAAAGGGGGACGCAGAAATGGGGCCCACGCAGACACATGGAGGGACTGCGCAGGAGGGAAGGAACACATGGCAAGAAGGGGATCATGCAGGAGAAAGTGAGCCTAGGGATTGTGAGAGGCAGAGGCTATAAAATAGAGAGGAACACCCTCATTTGGGAGCATTCTGGTTATGAGCATTTGTGATAGTCATTTTGACTTAGAGCATGTTGGTTGTTTAGCTAGTCTGCAACATTGTTTAGTGCATTGAGTGTCTCCATTCGAAGATCTCACCCTTAGCCCCAGGGGACTTCGAGTGCCTGCTCAGGCAAGGTATTTCCATTGGCATTCTAGCAACAGTTTCATCATCATTTCAGCAGTAGTTTCATCAGCGTCTTTGAGGAACTTCGCAGAACCCCAAGGGGGTGATTTTCGGGGGTCAGCCATTTCAGAAAAGCTTTCAGGGTTTTTCTGGCTTTTTTGAGTAGAGTCTGATTCCAGAGTTTTAGCCTTTTCTGAGGAGGGGAGCAGCCCCAAATCCTCATTCGATTTCCAGTAGCAACAGTAGCATGACAGTTTTCCAGCAACTGGGACGCAAATCAGTGTGAGGCCATTCCAGGAAAGCTTTTTAGGTTTTCCTGGGTTTCTTGAGTAGAGCCCGAATCCAAAGTTTCAGCTTTTTGTGAGGAGGGGAGCAGCCCCAAATCATCATTTGTTTTCTAGCAACACAACAACAACATCCACGCAGAGAGACCACTCTTCTCATTCTGAGAGTATTTCTTCACTTGCCTTGTGCAAGTCGAGGTGCCATCTATCTAATCATCTCTTGTACTCATTTATTGCTCAGTATAATAAAATGGCTTAGCATTTCTCGCTGCATTTCTTATGTATCTGCTTATATTTCCGGTTTACATTATTATATGATGTTCCACTGTTATTTTATCACTTCTGGGTTATTATATCATTTGCACATATTTGGTTGGAGTTTTTGTTGGGGTTTGAGGAATATTCCGGGTTAGGGATATTACACTCTCTGTGGTTTCAAAGGAATAACAACAAAATGAATTTCTGAAGTCTCTCTTTGATATTTCAGGTGAATAAGACAGAGAGAAGTTCAGATATATAGTACAAAAGCAAGTTCGGATGGAGTAGTGACGAAGGGACAAGGACCTTTTCTCCTGGGCTAATTATATACTCTAAAGTTCGAATTAATTCTGAGATGCGAAGAAGAGAAAGACAATTTTGTTAGAAGAATTTAGATTACCCTTTGCAATTTAGATCAAGATTACAGTGACAAGCACGTCACAAAAGGAACTCAGATAGGTCTCTCTACCACAGTAAAAGACATAAGTGTTGTTCCAAAAGGTCTCAGTGTTAACTCAAAGAAGAAGTCTTGGTGCCATCACAGAAGTAAAGTCTCTGACAGTGAGGAGGTCTCATCTGTTAAAGGAGATCTCAATGTACAAACAAAGATAAGATATCGATGTTAGCTATGTCTTGGTGCTAAGAAGGTCAAAGTAGAAATGGAGTCAAGAAGAAGAAAAGAGCATAACTAGTGGCTTGGTATTAGAGTGGCTAAATAGGTCTAGAGTCTTGGTCTTCGTCATGGTATTCGTCAATTGGAATCTCTATAAGAATAATTTATGTGGGTTTTCCTCTCCAAGAGTGAGTGGTTTTGGCCCTGGCTTATAGCCTACATGTTGTGTCTCTTGTTTATTTATGTTCATGCATTAGTTACTATTTGATGAAGAAGAATACTAATAATAATCTAACATGAAGAATATCCTAATCCGAACAAGTAAAATGTATTCAAAAACAGCCACTAATAGAAGAGAACTCATCTAATGCCAATGCCTTAGATTTCTCAACACAAGGAAGCCACACACACCTCAAGCTTCACTTGCCATGGCACATGAAGAAGCACATTAGATGATGTACGAGGATGAGAGAACTTTTAGAAAAGCATTCTTTGAGATGTATGGAATGGTGAAAGTTTTGTTTGAAGAAATGAACACAAGGTTGCAAGAAGAGAGTTCAAATATACCAAATGGTAATGGAGGAGATGGGAGTAAGCCCCCACCTCCACCTCCTCCTTCACCTCCATCGTCACCTTCATCCTCTTCTACTTCAATCCCTTCACATACTCCTCAAAGAACTCCAAAAGGACATGTTAAAATACCTATGTTAAAGCTTGATGTCAAATTTGAATTGGCTATGTACAATGGGGAAGTAAATGGTGAGAAATTGGATAATTAGGTTCGTCAGCTTGAAGTCTATTGCAGGATTCAACAAATTGATGGTGATTCCACTAAGATCCAACTTGCTTCTCTTTGTTTGGAAAGTGCGGCTCTCATATGGTGGGAGGTCAAAACTCAAGAGGATTTAAATAAAAGAAGTAAGATAATTTCTTCTTGGAATGATTTCATAGTTGCATTAAGGAGACAATTTTATCCATTATCTTATATGCAGAAAGCAATAATGGACTCGAAAAACTTTAGACAAGCAAAACGTGTGAGTGTTCAAAGTTATACACAATGGTTTAGAAGAAGAGCTCTCATTTTGGGTGTAGATTTATCCTCTCAAGACACTCTCCTTAAATACATAGGTGGTTTACATGGTTACTTAAAGCATACAATTCTTATGTTTAACCCTACAAAGCTAGATGAAGTTTGTGTACAGGAAACTCATTTAGAAGCAAGAGGGGGAAATGTTCATCAAGGGACTAGAAATAAGCCATTCAAGAGTGGAGACAAAGGAAAGAGGAATTTCAAAGTCAATGGTAAAAAGAATGTTGCAGTCAAGAAAGAGGGAGAAAAACTCACATGTAAACATTGTTCAAAAGAAGGCCATGATGAAGACCATTGTTGGAAACTTCACCCAGAGTTGAGACCCAAAAAGTTTAACAATAAGGGGAGACAAAAGACTGCTGCAACAACTCAACATGATTTAGGATCTGATTCCAAAGATGAAACCAAAATCGTAGCCCTGGGATTGAAAGGTAAGGATTCTATTGCAAGTACTAGTTCTTCTGCCAAGCCAATTAAAACTCAAAATGAAAAATAAAGAATTGAGCTTTTCCATATTAGGGTCATAAAAAAACATAACAAAGTAGATATTGTGTTTGATAGTGGATCCCAAACCAACCTTATTTCAGAGGCCATTGTCAAGAAACTAAAGCTAGAAACCATTCCTCATCCTAAACCTTATCCTTTTGGTTGGGTGTGTGACAATGCACAATTGCAAAGGTCAAGAAAATGCATACTTAAATTTTCCATCACTGCAAATTTTATTGATGAGGTAGAACTTGATGTAGTACCACTTGACATATGTGGGATTGTTTTGGGAATCGCATACATATGTGATAGGAAATCCATCTTTCATCACCATGAGAATAGGTATCATTTGTTTAAAGATGGGATTGAGTATATTGTTCGAGCACATCGCAAGAAATTGAATTTGTCTCTTGTGAATGTTGGACAAGTGAAGAGGCTTGTTAATGATAGTAAGAATTTTGTACTGTTGATGATCAAACCCAAAGATGATACTGAAAATGAAGCCTTCCAAGGATGTGACCCAAAAATTAAATCTGATTTGATTAAGGTTTTTAACGCATATGATAAGTTGTTTCAGGAACTTGAAGGATTGCCTCCTAATATAGGAATAACACATGAGATCCAATTGTAGTAGGATGCTCCTCTTCCAAACATTGGCATGTCTAGGATGTCAGTTATGGAGAACGCAAAAATTAAAAACAAATCCAAGATTTGCTTGATAGAGGGGTCATCAGACCAGGTGCATCTCCTTGTGGGTCTCCTATTATTTTGGTTCCAAAGAACGATGGAACATGGCACATAGAGCCTTGAACAAAATCATGGTAAAGAACTGCTATCCTCTTCCTCGAATTGATGATTTGCTTGATCAATTGAAATGTGTTATTTATTTCACTAAGTTGGACTTGAGAAGTGGTTATCACCATATTAGAATTGTTGAAGGTAATATTTGGAAGACAACTTTCAAAAGGAAGCAACATTTGTTTGAATGGTTGGTTAGGCCATTTGGGCTTTGCAATGCTCCTGCAACATTCATGAGAGTATGAATGATGTTTTAAGACCATTTCTTGATGATTTTTTGATAGTCTACTTAGATCATATACTGATTTTCAGCAAGACTCGTGAAGAGCATGTCAAGCATGTTAGGCAAGTTCTAGATGTCTTAAAGAAAGAAAGATTGTTTTTGAAGATGTCTAAATGTGAATTCAGAAAAACATATTTAGTTTATTTGGGTTATATTGTTGGAGGGGGTGAATTGAAGATTGATCCCTCAGAGGCAGAAGTCATTTTTAATTAGCCTAAACCCAATAATGTAACAAAGGTTAGAAGTTTTTTTGGAGCAGACCAATATTGGAGAAAGCTCACTTCTAACTTCTCATCCATTGCAACTCCGTTAAATGTTTTGACAAGTGTGAAACAAGTTTTTCAATGGGGAGGAAAACAATAGAAAGCCTTCGATGCATTGAAAGAGAGAATCAATAGAACACTAGTTCTTTCACTTCCAGATCATAAGTAGTCATTTGAGATACAAACCGATGCAAGTGACTATGCCATGGGAGCGGTTTTGATGCAGCATGGTAAGCCTATCTATTATCATTCTGAAACCCTTACTAGTGCAGTGATTGACTATCCAACATATGACAAAGAGTTGTATGCTTTGGTGCAAAGTGTGAAGAAATGGAAACATTATCTGATCGGTAAGGAAACAATCATTCACACTAACCATCAACCTTTGCAATACTTGCAATCACAAAACAAGCTACAACAAGCGAGGCATTTTAGATGGATGGGTTTCTTAGAACCATTCCACTTGGTAATAAAGTATAAGAAAGGTATCTATAATAAAGTTGTTGATATGTTATCTAGACCAATTGTTAGTGCATCCATTATTCTTAAGCATAATTCTATCATACATGAGAGTTATGTTGAACAATACACTTTATATGAAGATTTTAAGGATGTATATGCAACTTTGTGTCAAGGCAACCAAGTAGAGGAAATAGATTATCATGTTCATGATAAATTGTTGTATCACCTTGACGAGAAATGTATTCCACAGGGTGAAAGAGTCAACATCATAAGGGAAACACATACTTCTCTTACTGTTGGCCACTTTAGTGTAGGCAAGACAATGGCACAATTACAGAGGTATTGTTATTGGCCTCGTATGAATGAAAGTGTGTCATGAAATGTAAGAGGATATTCTTTTTGTGCTACTAGTAAGCCTAGCAATAGAAAGTTGGGATTGTATACTCCACTTCCTATTCCTTCCCATCCTTGGGAAAGTGTTTCTGTGGATATTATGGGAGGGCTACCTATGTCTAGGAAAGGTCATGATTATCTTTATGTTGTTGTGGATCGTTTAAGCAAAATGTGTATTTTGATGCCTTGTAAGAAATAAGTTATAGCTGAACAAACCGCACAAATGTTCTTTCAAAATGTATGCGTGCATTTTGGGTTGCCCACATCTTTGATCGAGATTCTTGATTTGTCAGGAAATTTTGATCAAGTTTATGGGGACTCATGGACACCAAGTTGAAGAAGAGCACAACATTCCCTCTGCAAATCGATGGCCAAACATAAGTGGCGAACATAACAATAGTACATCCTGTTCGTGGTTATTGCAACAAACATCCTAAACTTTGGGATGAACACTTTAGCATTCTTACAACTAGGCCAAACATTTATCGACTCAAACATCTCCATTTGAGGCATTCTTGGGATACTTACCAAAATCTCCTTTAGATTTTATCTTTGGGAAAGATGTTGATATTGATGGACACAATGACATAGATAAGGCCAGCGATTGAACAAGTTCAATTGGTGCGTTAAACTGTTCAAGAACAATTGGAAAATAGTTAAGCCAAGTACAAGACAAGACATGATAAGCATCGTGTTGACCACAATTTTCAGGTTGGAGATGAAGTTGGCTTTACATTAGCAAGGAGAGGCTTCAAGGAGAAGGTACAAAACTAAAACCAATCAAATATGGACCTTTTAATATTTTAGAAAATATTCGTAATAATACATTCCAGTTAGATTTTCCTCCATATATGCAAGTCTATGCAGTTGTTAATGTTGAGAACTTAACATTATATGAGCTTCCTTTGATTGAAGATCAAGGAGAGAATGTTCATATTCGTACAATAGAAGATTTCTCTGCTGAATATCTTGAAGAATTGCAGCAAGATACTATCATTGACAGAAAAACAAGAACTTCAAGAAGAGGGAATGTGGAATACCTTTGTGTGGGGCTCAAAGGAACAAATCCAAGCAAGGCCAAATGGATTGAGATTGGAAGGGTGAGAGAGTTGTATCCTCACCTCTTTGTTGACTGAAAATAGTATTTTGGTGGTCTAAAAGCTTCTAGTGGGGAGGAGTGATCTAGTGGATCAAAGAGTGTTAAAAACGAAAGTGTTCAAATGTGCTCAAAACTATTGCCAAACGTAGCGTTGCTCCGTTCTGAATCCAACACAACATGAATCACTCAAAACCAACATCGTATGCTCAATATATCATGTTCTGATCATTTTGCTAAACCAGTAAAAATTTTGCAGGTTGCTGACTGGATTGCTAACTAGGTAGTTTGTACATCTAAGTCACGAAGTTGATTGGGTGTACCATCAGGCCAATCAGGTGATGACAAGTGTCCTCCTATTGTTCATTATATGGTCGAATTTCATTGGTCAAGGGTGTTTTGGTGGACCAATGGGAAAGTGCCACATGGACCAATCATGGGTTGCCACGTGGCATATTCAGGGTGCAGTAAAATTTTATGGGTTCAACCCAAGGCCTAGGCAGGATCAAACCCCCAACCTCAAGTCTAACAACACCAAGCTCTAACAACTATGCTATGATTGGTTCTTATTAAACCATGTTCAAAACTTTAATTTAAAGTGTAATGTGATTGGAGCAGGGCGAAGGGGCTACGACTAAGCCCTAGCCCCCAATCACCACACGCCCCACATGACCATGAAAAAGCAGAGACCAAGGGGTTCAGGGCCTAGCCACAACTCACAGTCATAACCTATTGCACAAGACCTCGAGCAATTGATTAATGGAGTGGTGGAGGATAAGGATTGACCCTGGTCGTATGGGATCATATGTAACCACAGGTGCACAGATAGGGGCTACAATGGCAGGGGCTGGTTATTAGCTCGACCCCTAGCCTCATGGAACACAATGTGACCGAGAACCCAGGATGGAAGGCGCAAAGTGGCAAGGGCGGCGGTTAACTCGATCCGCGACCACATGGGCTGATAAGACCAAGGATGGGGCTGAGAATTCGGGCACGGGGGTTAATGGAAAAATTAACTGTTTGACAAAATGCACTTATTTCGACATGAATCTGTTTGGCGCCAGGCGAATTTGGCACTTAACGGTCTCTAGAATGGCAAAAAACATAGGATGGTTAGCCATAATTGCTAGTTTGTAGATCAGTTAGCAACAAAACTTCTCTAAGCCATAACTTTGTAAGTTTTTAGCCAATTTGAGCCCAACAAGAACCCAACTTTGGGTTTTTGGGTCTTTTGAAGCCACCGGCGACATTATTTTTGCATTATGAGCACTGTAAATCCATGAAATCGCAGATTCGAGTACTTAATGAAAGAGGCCCAACATTAGAAGTTGAACCATGAGATGTAGCCCAAGAGGGATGAACTCCTTTATCATTTTGTTGTCTTGTGTCGTTGTGTATGGTATATTTGTCTCTGTTTTTATGATGTAGATTGAGTTTAAAAACCATTAATATATGTACTTTTGCAAATTGATCCATTGCCTAAAAGGCATAAAATTTTACTTGCAGATTTTCCATAGACCTTCAAGTTTGTAATACATATCAGGTAGAGACTATCTTGGCCAACCGTAAGTCACCTTGGAAGGTACCGCTAAGGGATTTAGGTTAATTTGGTGTCACTAAGGGGGGGAATGGGCATATAGATGGAGATTGAGGTTGTTAGGGTTGATGTAGAGGCTAGGGTTTTGGTCGTTATCAGACCATTGTTGCTTATGGAGTTTTTGCCCCAACTCAAGGGTGGCTGGTGGTTGAGATTATGAGCCACACAATTTACTTTTGGGAGGAATGTGGAGAGCCCATTGTCAGTTGACTTTTCTTTATCAGATAAGTGCCTCAATTCTTTGTATTGTTGTTTACATACAAGTTAAGTTTAATTGATGGATTTTATGTTGGAACCCTAGCTCAGGGATTCTAGTTTATTTCTATTCATGTTCATTTATTTATGTTGTAATGATAATGGGTGTCTATTTCCATTGCGTGTAAATCTGTATTTACATTTATATGTGATGAGTATTGCATAGAGAGCATGAGATGTGGCACTTTATAATAATTATATTTTCCAGGCAACAATTATATTATGAAAATTTTTTATGCATATGCTTCCATAGTTTATTTAATGCTATCTATGTAATATTGTAGATTGGCGTTTCCCAACTAGTGCCCGAGACACTACAGAGTGGTATCAGAGCCAAGTTTCAACACTATGACTGAATTGGGCTAGAAATTATAGGTTGCACACCATTTGTTTGACGAAAGTCACAATGGTGGGAACAACATAAATTTCTCTAAATTTGAAAGACGAGACCATATATAAGTATCTAAAAGGTTTACAAGGAAAGGTGGGTTAGAAATTTGTTGGTTTTGGGCTTGATTGAGCCAAAGATGTCACATAATTAAAAAATCACAAGTTTTCTATCAAGTATTTGATGAATGTTCTGATGATCAAAATTGGGAAAATTCACTTAAGGAACATGGTACAGGTGCCAAGAAAGGTTGAATATGATTAATCTGAGTTATCTACGGGACAAAATTGGAAGAGATTGATTAATTATGGCCTTTGAGGGTCAAAATTTATATGCAAGGCATCATTACTATTAAAAGAGGGTTTAAATTTCTGTTTTAAATGTTAATTTTTAATAAATAAATAATTATATATTTTTATGTATAGATGCACCCATTATAAAAAAAGTATAGGAGTCAAATGGACTTATTATTTTTAATAATTAAAATAAATGTTATTTTGGTTATATAAATATTTATATATATAAATTTATATGTATAAACATATATAAGATTTGTTATGTAATGAGAAGGAGTGAACGTTGGCTTACAAGGCATAAATTATATACAATTATATGTTTATGTAAGTAAAGAAAATTAAATTTATGGGGGTATGGTTTCAGGGAACAACCCATGCCAGCCCTGTCAAGCGCATGAAACCATCGACACTGTAAGTTTAAGTTTTTATATATGTGTATATGATACAAATTACGTTATATATGATACAAATGACACACACACACATGGCATTTTATGTATATCTTTTGCAGTGTTTATATGTTATAAATGTATAACGCATAGTGTATATCCATGGAGGGTTAAAATGTGTATACCATGGCTTTTTTGTTTCCCATCGGAAAAATCGTAATCTTTCGTTATATGGTGAAAAATTACATGTAGTATATGTTGTTTAGCATATGCGATTTGAGCCCATATATCTATAATATCTACAAACCATTCCTGTAAATGGCAGTGTCAAAATAAAAGAATCATCACTAGGATGATGCTGTATCAAAAATAAAAAATCATCATGCAGGATGACGCTGTAATAGTGTTCTATATAAACATATTTACACCTCGCAGGGTGCTGATCATAAATAAAACAAAATTATCTACATCATCATATATGTTCGGAAGTTCTTCAAAAATTTAGTGACCATCCACCTGATGGTAGATTTGATCTATATAAGGCCTGTGGTAGTACTGGTATTGTGAGGTACCCCTCTGTTCTTGGATTATCCACTGTCCTCTTGGCAGGTGCGTGGCTTCCTTGGATAATCTGTCGACACTGTGGTTATGCTTCCTATAGATATGACGAACAAGAATGAAATTAAATTGAGATTTGAGATGCATTACTTCGTCTAGAATATTTAAGAGTGTGTGAGCGTGACATCTAGTATTCTGATTGATCCAATTTATGATAATATTTGAGTCACCATATATCTGTAAGTCTCTGCATTCATGATTTAAAGCAAAATGCATAAGATGACGAAGAGTTATGAGTTCTGCAAAGTTGTTCGTTCCTACGCCTAGCCCCATCTTGACTTTGTAATAATGCTGATCTGATAGATATAGAATGAAACCCCCCCCCACATTCATGTTGTTGAGCAGCTCCATCAAAAAATGCCCATGGTGAGGAGTGGTCTATGGGATCGGGGGCAGCTGGTCTGTGAGAACAAGGGGGGGTATATTCAGGAAATTCGTGATATGATGCTACGATTTTGGCAATAATGGGTTGCTAACAGATCGGGCCATTTTCAAAGGTCAATTTGTTCCTAGCCAGCCAAATTTTCCAACAAATGATGAGAGGAAGACATGGGAGGTTTGTTCCTGCATCTGCTCGGTTCCAGGCATCCCATGCTGCTGAGATGTTGTTACCTTCCCATGTTCCCGTGAACTTAATTTCATGAGCCACGTCATTCCATATTTGTTTTGTGGTATTGCAGGAAAGGAAAAGATGTTCTGTCGATTCAGATTGCTATTTGTAGAGTATGCACCAGGTGGGACCATACACGGATCTAAGCATAAGCGAGTCCCTTGTAGGAACCTTATTTCGCAGAATGCACCAGAAAAAGAGTCTGGTCCGGGGTGGAGTCTTTAATTGCCAAATGAGCTTCCGCCATCTTTGAGTGATTTCTAGTTGTTTGTTTAAAATCAGACACAGGTAACCTTCCCTGGGGGAGTAGTAACCAGATTCGACCTTGCTCCACATGAGTTCATCTAGGCCTTCCTTGATGTAGATGTGGGATTCACTCAATGCACTTGTGTAATCCTCCCAATTGTGGTGCCAAATAGGAGGCAAATTTAACTGCGCTGCTGATTTCCATGCTTGAGTAAAAATGGATGAATTCTCATGGTCCGCAATATGGGCAATTAATTTTATCTTTTTTTGATCAAGTAATCAAATAAGCTCACGAGGAAAGTAACATCTCCCCCCTCCACCAGTCCACGGGTCCATTCCAATGCGAGCCCTAGTTCCGTCATTGATTCTCCAAGTAAGATGGCTGCGTATGAGGGGTGTGAGCACAACAGAGCTTTCCAAACCGACGAGATGTCTGTTCTATTCCAACTAGGCAGCCAGATCCAATCCATGACTTGTAGGGGCCAGATGTATTTGTGGTATGAGATAGATGTCCAAAGATTTTGCTTGGTAAGTAATGTCTATCCCATTTTCGTAGCCAGAGCATGTGCAAAAGATGATAGATCTTTAAGACCCCATCCTCGCCACCTTTTAGGCATGGCAATATTATCCCATCTAATCCATGCAAAAACTCGTTTATCCTGTCCTCCACTCCAAAGGTATCTACAACATATTTGCTTAAGATGAGCTAGAATACCTCTAGGTATTCAGGCTAAAGCCATCCAGTATACAGGTTTAGCCTCTAGGATAGATCTAATAAACACTAGCCTTCCTACTCTAGATAGGAAGCGGTGGCTCCAGTGAGAAATCCTCTTCTCAAATTTAGAGATCAGCCAAGTCCAATCCGCTATCTTGTGTCCCAAAGGCTTGATCCGGTAACCCAAATATTTGAAGCCATGGTCCAAAGGTCGAGGGTCATATAGGAATAGATGCAAGGCAATATTGGACTCTTGTGCAGTAGTGTATGCTTGGGAAATAGTGGATTTTTAGTGGTTTGCCATCATACCAGTGGTTCTGTAAAAAGTGGCAAGGATATTTTCAAGAGTGATCGAATCTCGAATACTTCTGTCCAAGAAGATGAGGACATCATCCACAAACAGGAGATGAGTCAAGTAACACTAATCAGTAATCTTTAAACCTGACAATCTGCCATTCTACTTTTCAAGATAGATGAATCTGCTCAGGCATTCCATAACAAGTAGAAAGAGGAGAGGTGAGAGTGGGCAACCTTGCCTGAGTCCCCTTTCGTGGAAAAAAGGAGAGGCAAAGCCATTAATGAGTAGACTATAGGTGGGGGTAGATATGCAAACCATTATCCAATTGGTAAATGAGAGGGGGAAGCCCAGGTGGATAAGAAGCATTTTAATATAAAGCCAGTTCACTCGATCAAAAGCCTTGGCCAGGTCAATTTTGAGGATGATACCTTTTAATCTACAGGCACGATTGGAATGAATGGCTTCTTGAGTAGTGCCAATAGCTTCATGAATCTGGTGGTCTTTAAGGAAAGCAAATTGTTCAAGGAGGATATGCCGAGAAAGGATTGGCCGAATATGATTTGCAATGATTTTGGAGATGATCTTATAAAGGCAGTTGCAGAGGGAGATGGGCCGAAAATCATCAAAGGAGTCAGGGGAATCGACTTTTGGGATGAGGGTGATGAAGGTAGAGTTGATGGCATTATACAATCTACCTGAAGATTGACATTCCTCCACAACTTGTAGTAGATCCAAGGCCAATAGATCATAAAAAGCCACATAGAATTCGATTGTCCACCCGTCAGGATCGAGTTTTTATCCTTTTTGAACCACTTTAATACCCCCTCAAGTTCCTCTAGAGTGACAGGTGAAATCAATTCATTTGCTTCTTCCTCCGCTACAAAACGAGGGAAGAGTCCAGCCACTTGTATGATATATGCTAGATTGGCCTCATGGGGAGATCTAAACAGAGTCTGAAAGTGGGAGGTGCCCAGTCTGGAGAGCTTTCGGAAATTGTCAGCTTGCTCTCCATCAGGAAGGGGCATTTTCCAAATTGTGTTTGAAATCTTCCTTCCCTTGGAAAAATTTTGATAAAATTTGGTGTTTTCGTCTCGTGCCTTTAACCAAATGGCCCTACTCTTTAGTCTCTAAGATTGTTCCCTCTCCTTGAGTATCTTGTCTTTCTGCTTCTCAAGCTCAATCAGCTTGGTCTTCTCTGCTGCTAAGGTAAAACCAAGATTCTTGTCATCCAACAATAATTCCAACTCAGCTTCAATGGCTGAAATCCTCTGATTGTCCTTAGCCTTCTTCTCCTTAGCCCAGGCCATGGTTAGTTGTTTTAGCTGAGAAAGGTTGTGGCAGAAACCTTCCGCCGCTATTCTGTGATTTGTTATAGGGTGGGTGACCCAAAAGTCCTTGACTAAACTTGTATATCCCTCATCTTGGAGCCAGACATGATTGAATTTGAAGGGTGCCTTTAGCTTGACATCAGGTCCAAGAATCTCCAGGTAAATAGGAGAATGATCTGATTTCCCCCTTGACCCCTCCCATTGTCTGTATCTGATCACTCTTTGAAGCAGGGGGATTTTAATCAGGAATCTGTCGAGTCTTCTAGCCAGGGCTACATCCCCTACTCTCCAATTCCTCCACGTAGGCATAGGCTTGTTCATGGGGATGTCTGCAAGATGGTGTTCATCCAGAATGTCCTTAAAGAAATCAGACAAAGGGTCAACTTGGGCATGTGATCCCCAGGATTCCCCATATCCCATGGAGAAATTAAGATCGCCCCCTATGACAACCTGATCCATAGATGTCGAGTTTAATCCAAGAAAACACTGCCAAAAATCCTCTCTCCGCTGGCATGGGCCATATACATTGATGATCCTCAAGGTCTCCCCTAGCTTAGCCGAGAAAAGATCCATACCTATAAAGCCCACTCCTCCCCAGGTGGCAGATACGTTGATGGTCTAGGGATTATGTCCAATGGCTAAGCCCCCAGCTCTACCTATGGCATCCAGTGCATGGAAGTGCCATCCGGGTTTGATGGTAATTAGGGTTTGCTCAATAGATTCAACATTGCCCAAAGTATGTTGCAACATAATGATATCAGTCGGTTCATTCTCAATCAACCTCCGCATGGCTAGTTTTTTGGAGGTACTAGCCAGACCTTTGCAATTAAAGGAGAGGCATTTCATGGTGGAACCCCATCTGGGGTTTGCAATGCTCTAAGAACCCCTTCCACAGTAGATTGCTTGCCAGATGCAACCTCGACGCTGGCTTTCTAAATGGCCTTTGCTAGGAAAAATTTACGTCCTCGGGAAGATTGTGCAGGGGGACCAGGGTAGGTTAACCCCAACCGAGTTTGCGAGTCAGGACCCGGTATGTGCCTCGAGCGAAGGTTGTAGGAGTGAGGCAATACTGGGTGGGAAGAGGTCGAAACCTCAGATGAGGATGGGGTCGGATGGATAGTAAGGGAAGAGAGAGCTATGATGGGTGGAGGGATGGAAATTGCGCAAGTAATAGCAGGAGCTAAAGGTGCAATAAAATCCAATGATGAAACAACGGAAAGTGATAACAAAGATGAGTGAGAGGATAGGGGAGAGAAAGGAGAAGTACCCATTTTTCATGCCATCTCCGCAGCAACAACAACTCTTGCCCAAGTTAGTGGGGGTGAGGGCGGCTTGTTGGTATCTTCCGCATCCTTTGAGGATTCACCCAAGTTATATAGATTTGGGACCGGGATGCTGATTAGCGTTGCCGACACAGGTGCTTTTCCTTTTTGTGGCAGTGGAGAGTTGAGGGGATCAGCTGGTTTCGCGAGCAGAGGACATTCCTTGAATACGTGGCTTACCTTATGACACCTTCTACAGTGGAATGAAACACCCTCGTAATCCAAAATCTGTATTCTGGTGTAATGCCTCCATTTCAGGGTGATCTTCTCTTCCAGACCCTCCCTCATGTCCAAGTGAACCAAGATTCTTGCCAGCGCATAGTTTTTTGTTTGAACATAGGTTTTATCATATTCCAGATACGTCCCAAGGGCATTTCCAATCCTAATAAACACCGCTTCAGACCAGAATTGTAGAGGAAGGCTTGGTAATCGCACCCAGATAGGTCCTGCTCCAATCTGCTCCCGTTCTGGATCAAATAGCAGTGACCAGCACTTAAGGAGGATCGGTGCCATCTCTATGTGCCAGTATTTTGCAAGAATCAGATCAGTATAGTTTGCCTTTGAAAATTGTAGGGCAAACCAACCTTGATCCAGGCTTTGAACCTCTGGGAGTTCCTGAAGAATGCCTCCCCAAATTTCTTTTACCCAATTTGTGAGCCTGGTTGTTGAGTAAGCCCTTCCTCTCACATGCCCAACAAGTACTCTGTTGGCCTTTTCCACCACCTCACCCATTGGTATGTCTTTAACAAATGTGATGGTAAGGTCCTTTGCTAAAGTCTTCACGCACTTGACCTTTCTCTTCCCTGTTCTTGGCGCCGATGGGTGTTCCGTTAATGGATCTGAGCCCACATCCTTCAGGGGAGTCGCCGCTTTTGTTTTTATGACCAAAGAGTCAAAACAGCTCGAAGGGAGGGTATTAGGGTTTGCAAAAATCGGAGGAGGCGAGCTCAGGGGGGTGCTGGGTTATGGGGAGGGCGCGGATCGAATGCAGGTGAGGGAGGTGATATGGTAGTGAGGAGATCGAGAGCACCAGGGGAGAGCGGGGGGCAATCAAGTCCCGAGGTTTCTAGAGAGAGAGATTGAAATCGCAATGACGAGGCTGAGGATCTCGGAAGCGTAACAATCAACGAAGAAATCGGGTGAGGAGAAGCATAACAGTGAATGTTAGGGTTAGGGCTTCGACTGCCAAATATGGTTTGTCCCTCGAACGGATCCTGGGAATAATCAAGGGCCTTCTTTTCAATATCCATCTCTTCCATTAACAAAAACGCCACCAAAATCGCCAGGAAGATAGTTGACCGTGCACACAGTAAAAGGATGTCAACAGGTCAAAATGGTAGGGTAACAGCTATTGCGGGTGCTTGATTTACTGAGTTTAGTATTTGTTTTGTCTCTGTGCAGGTGCAGGGATGCGCACGCACCACCTGCCTGCCTGCGGCCACGTCAGAGCCCAAAACATCTTTGCTCCGCACCGTTTCAAATGTATACCATGGCTTTTACTTATGAAAGATTTGAAATATTAATGTTTTTATATGCATTTATATAACTATATATGTAAATGTATTAAAGGTTTGTCTTATTATGACAATGGGGTAATATAATTTTTAAAATAATGGAAACTCATCTGAAGAAGGAAGAGAAGAATGAAAAGTTGATATGAGCTCTGCCGAAAGTGTTTTCGCACGTATTAACAAATGAAATACACACACACACACATAGATATGGAGTATTGTACAAAAAAAAGGCGCATTGATGATAGAGGGATGTGATTTAATGTGTTCTAAGGGATATATATGTGTGTGTGTGTGCGCGCGCGTGTGTGCGTGTGTGTGTGTGTGTGTGGCCTTGTACATAATGAATTTTATGGTGTAAAATTAATTAAATGTCTTATTTACATATATAAAAGGCTAAATATGAGTTAGAATTGTATTTTAATATACTTATATCAATCCCCGATGGGTGTGACAACTAGCAGGAGAGAGATTACGACAAGGGCCTCGTCACCCTTGCCCATGCGACACCAAGTTTAATGGAGAATGCTAGGCATGCCTCCCATGGCAATTGGACGTTGAAGCCTATGGAAACGATGAGTGATAAATATGTATGAACGTTCAGGCTTGGCTATTATGGTTTGTGGAAGGTTATGGGATTGTTCGTGTTGAAGGATATTGGGCACTTTTGTCTGCAGGGTGGCACTCTATCAATGCCATCCCATGTAAACCAAGTTGAGAGGTGTTACAATGAAGATAAAGCTCAACTTGCAGTGATTGATAATGGAAAAGGTGAAATATAGTGGGTTAAAGTGTGGGATCGGAGATCAAGGTATCGACCCACTTCTACTTGGGGTGTTGCATTCATTTGGAAATGTCAGAGGAAGGATGATAGATGAGAATAATTGGAAGACATTCCAAGCATTTGGCCTTTAGTAAGCTTTGTCACTCCAGATGTCTTGTTAGTGTTTATATGTTTTTTTCGCTAGTATGGTCCGTTGCTTGGGTGGTTTGGTGAATTACACCAAATTTTTATGGGAACTTCCCATCACAAGGAGAAGTGAGGGTATCTAGTGGTGGGATCCTTGGACTCATAGGGTCTTGCCTCGAGCAAGTCCTTGCATGAGTCTTTGTTGTGTCAAAAGTTCATTCTTTTGGCACTACTTATGGTAGAGAGTGATGCGAGCTCCTTTAGTGCAATTAGTTGGGTTCTGGGTGTTGGCGGTAGCTTGCAAAATATTGGACTTCGTCTCTATGTGCTCAAACCTGAGTGTGAAGGGAGGGGAGTTGGTGACGTTGTAGATTTATGATGTAGAATTGCAACTGCTCAAGAATTTTTAATCTAAATCAAGAGACACAATACTACTCTACTGATTTGTGGAATTCAATTCACAATTTAAAACAATAATCGCACACATGCAATAAGACATAATACACATGAACAATATTTTATAGAGGAAAGCCATTGCTAAAAAACCCTTATACCTGCTTGCATTAATAAGATGAATAAAGATGTATTACAATTGCTAGCTCAGTCTGAGCTCAACTTGCAAATGAATTACCTATCTCTTTGCTCAATGAAAAGCTCTGACCCAAACTTAGTCAATTTCTGCCTCAACTTGAGCCCCTCTTTCCTTGCGCAATTCATGAGGAAATAGGCACCTATTATTTAGGAATTTTACTCCAATTGACTACAAAATTCCCAAGGTTGATCATTTGGTTGCATGCAACACCTGTACATTCTAGAATAGTCTAAAACTAATGTTACACTACCTTGGAATCTCCACCACAACTAGGGAAGTCAAATTCATTGCATGCACTAGCTATTTTGGGTTGAATGATCAGTTAACTGGATGATCACTGAATTATAATGTTGTCCCATTGCACAACTAACCTTCCATTAGTTCTATCAACAATTAGAACTAGTTTAACTGAAAACAACTTGAAATAGTTGACCTTGATTGCTACAAATTAGCAATCACACATGCTTAACTAAACTCCAAACCCTCTAACTCAAATTTGTTGAGTAAAATGAGTGACACAAGCTATGTCACATAAATTAACTGCATCCAAGTTGTCTGTTGATGTGGAAATTCGAATTTTCTCTATTTGACCAAAGCAAACTCAAATTGAGACTTTCTTGCTACATTTCTCAACACTCTGTCTTAGCAAAAAAGGGGTTATCAACCACCCCTATCCTGCACCTGTGGAACTCGAACTTCCCTCTTGATAAGGCTTTTGTCAAAATGTCAAAATCTTGTTCCTTTGTCGGAATGTATTGTAGAAACATTATCCGCCTATGCCCACAATCTCGTAAATGATGATACTAGATATCCATATGCTTGGATCGATTGTGAAATAAAAGATTCTCAAAGAGATTAATACAACTCTAATTATCGCAACAGATCATCGTTGGATCCATCATCTGACTAAGCAGTCCCATAAGTATCTTTCTCATCCAGGTCGCCTCACTTGTTACTTTGACTTGCATCCATGTATTCTGCTTTTGCCAAGCTGAGCACCACAAATATTTGCTTCCTGCTATACCAAGAAACGACTGTGGATCCAACATTGAAAATTCCACCTGAGGTACTCTTTCGGTCAGATGGACTCCCTGTCTAATCCGCATATGCGAAGCCACACAACTTCACTCTCTTTGTTTGTCTGTACCATAATCCATACTAGGTAGTGCCTTTGAGGTACCATAAAACATGATCGACTGCTATCAAAAACAATTTGGTCGGCCTAACCATAGTTTGGTTTAGCTGGTTGACCGCATAACACATATTTGGTCATGTGTTCACAAAATATATCAGTGAACCCACTAACTATCGGTAAATGGTAGCATCCACCTCTTCACCTAAAATGGTAGTCTCCTTCCTCTAATTAGTTGTTAGAAGTGTCTCCATAGGCTTACAACTCTCCATGCAAAGTCTCTACAATATCTCATTTGCATACTTCCCTTGAGACACAAACAATTCCCCATCGCCTTGCCATATTTCCAACCCAAGGAAGTAGTGCATAAGACCCATGTCCTTCATTTCAAATTCCCTTGCAAGGTCCTCCTTGCAAGAGTTGATTGTTGGCCCTCAATTTTGGTCATATTTTCCTATCCTAAATCCATTTATTTACCACCATATTCCATCCTATTTTACCTATATATGCCTCATTTTAGTCCTATTTCGCATATTCAGGTAATTTTTGGAATTTTTTGTAAAAATTGGGTTTTAAGAGTAAATTTGGACTGCATTAAAAATTCCCATAATAACTTGATTAAAATCATATGTGCAAGACACTTGGGTGAGATCTGAGCGCATTTTTGGAAAGCTTGGGAACCACAGATGAAGAAACACCTATTGTAGATATAAGTCTTCTGGATTAATCACATCGTTAGGATTTGGTCGACATTTCGAACCTACTAATGTGTAGATAAATGTCTTTCAGAATAATCACATCTTTAGGATTTGGTCAAAATTTCGAACCAACCAATATGGTTCATCCTTAGGATGAACCACCATTGACTGGGCCTGTTTTTTCTCAGTTTGACTGAACCTTGTCCTGAGGATGAACCACATTTCTTGGTTCAAAACGTTGACTAAATCCTAATGATGTGATTATTCTGAAAGACATTTATCTACAATATGGATCACAAAAGTCTCAGATCTAACCAACTAATGTAGTTTGTTCTCAGGACAAGGTTCAATCAAATTGAGCAAAAACAGGCCCAGTCAACATTAGTCAAACTTGACATGTCATTCAAGAATTTTTAGTAAAAAGGAACATATTTATTATTTTGTGGGATTTTTCCTGATTTTGTGAACCAGACTTGATGAGTTCGACCTGTATGGATGGATTAGGATTGATAAGGATGTTTGAGCCATTATAGAAATTTTGTTTATGATTTGCTTATTTAAACAGAGTTTATGGACCATTCAAGGGTGTGTAATTTTGTATTAATATTATTGAAGACTTTTGAGATAATTTGAAGAATCATTTCTACTGTTCTATTTGTTGTTCATGATGTGGATACTTTATTAATTTAGCTATAGCTGAAGAGTTCTTCAGGTGTACAAGGCAAGGTTGGAGGCCCCCCATACCAAACTAAGTACACTTTGATTAAATTTTGTATAAATTAGCATAGTTTTGATTCAATATTTCTTGTTTCGGTTTTATGATTCAGTTACTTAGATGTGTTATGATATCTATATGATTTTTGGATGGTTTTGGTTTAAAATCTAATTTGCATATGAAATGACAACCAAGGATTTAAGTTAAATTCTCTTTCTATCAAATTATGAATCACAACTAAAAATCATCCTTTTGCATTTTTTGAATTGTTTCTTGAATTCTAGTTTATGATTTGATGCAATGGTAATGTTGTTGGAGTAGAACCGTGAGGAAGGACAACCAGGACCTCCTAAGTTAGGAGCCTCTTCTTTTGCTTTCTACTCATCACAAACTGTTTCTCTTTAGCTTCTCTTCTTGAGGACAATACTGTGGTGAAGGAAAACCAAGACCTCCTAAGTTAGGAGCCTCTTCCTTTGCTTACTGCATCTTAAATCATACACTTTTTAGTTTTTTTTTTTTAAACTTAGAACTTATTTGTAATATGCATTTCCCTTAACCTTTGAGCCTTGCCTTCCGAAATTGACTTTACCTTAAATCCATATACTTTGGACATGCTTCCAAGTCTACAAACCCGGATTGACAAGTAAAACACACGTGTTAGTTTACTTAGTAAATTGACCTAACATTTTTGGCACTGTTGTCGGGGAAGCACATTCATATTTAATCAAAATAGGAAGCTTTAAACAAAAACAAAAACAAAAATTTGTAATTAGGATTTTTCATTATGCTCATTTATGCCTAGACAAAGAGACGAAAATGGTATATACACAAAACAAGACCCCCAACTACTAAACCATTGGTAGAAGCATGACTACCTCCATTTGAATTAACTACATCAATTGCTGGAAAACCAACCTTGGAAGAGATGGAGGAAAAACAACGTTCAAGACAAAGGTTAACACTTGTTGAAAGACAAACTTTGTTAGCTTATGAAGTGAAGAGAAAATAAAAACAAATAGGAACATCTTCCATAGGAAAACAAAGAGAGATAAGAAAACCAATTGATCAACCTATCCTTGAACAAATAGATTAACCTATGTTTGAAACTATTTCTGAACAAACAAAACAAGTTGAAAATACACAATCTCAGTTTATTACTGAAACATTTGAAACTGTTGAAAAAGATATGGTAGAAGAAGGGCAAGGATCTAACATCCCAATACTCACTCCAGAACAAAGGTTACAATTCAAAAAGCAACAAAAAGAATGGAAAAGAAAAAGGGAAGAAGAGACAAGAAGAGAAGCAAAAAGGAAAAGAGAAAAAGATGCCAAAAGAGAATATGATCATAAGAAAAGACAAGATGCAGAAATAGAAAATGATGAAGAAGCTACTTTTGGGTTCCCAATTTTAGATAATAAGGAAATTCTTGGAGAAGAGGTAAAAATGAAGAATATTCCACCTTTGGTTTTACCAAATTTCTATGGAATGTCTTCTAAAGATCTTGTTTCATTCATGTTTGAATTTGATATCTTATGTCGTACTTTTGGTTATATTGATAATACACATAAGCTTCGTCTTTTTCCTGCTACTCTTAAAGCAATTGCATTAAAATGGTTTATGGGATTATGAGAACACACTATTACTTCTTGGGAAGACATAAGGAAATTTTTTCTTAAGAAGTATCAACCTTATTGTAGGCCTATAGATTCAAAGGAAGATATTTTTAGGATGTCTAAAAAAGAAGATGAGAGTTTGGAAGAATACTCATAACGATTTCTTTACAACTTACAAAAATCTAAACAACATTCTCTAAATCCTGATACCATTAGAACATTTTTTCTCAAAGGAGTACGAGATAAGTATCTTGATATTATCAATGTGATGGGTAAAGGATATATTTCATACTTACTATTCGATGAAATTGCTGAATTATGTTAGAAGTATTCTAGAGGTAGAACCAAAATAGGAAAAAGAGATATAACTTTAGGAGCTTCTAAATCAACAATAGGAGGAGTAACGAGATCAGAAATAGGGAGTTTGTTAGAAAAATTTAAAATTGATCTTTTGAGTACCTTAAGAACACAGGTTGGTGTATTGAAAGTAAAGAAGAAACAACAAGAAGAAGAACAAATACTATCAATATATTGTCCTAAGTGTAGGAAGAAGCATCCTTTACGAGAATGTCCTTTGGATAATATACATGTTTGTAGACTTTGTACATAAAATCATGTCACAAATGATTGTCCAACACTAAAAGAGTTGCAAGCAAGCCAAGAAACTCAAGGATTTTATTATATGGCAATAAGAAGAGCTTGGAAACCACGTTTTACAAGTACATCTTAACTATTTCCTCAAGAAATTCCCCAGAATTTTCAGTATCAAAATTCATGGAATGCTCCTATGCCATGGCAGGTTTGGCCTCCTCAGCAAAACAAAAACCAATCTTCACAAAATTGGTGAGGATATGCTTATGGAGCCCAACCTCCCCAATAATTTTACCCTCAACAACCATATCAACAACAATATCAATCTTATCCTCAACAGTGATATCAACAGCCATATCCTCAACAACCATTTCCATATCAGCAATTCCAACAATCCCCTCATTCAAATCCATTCACACAACAATCAATGCCCGCACTAACTCAACCACAATAGCTTCAACTACCTTCTGACCAACCACCACCCAGACCAACTCAATTACTAGCTCAGCCAGTAGCAAAATCTGAGTAATATAGTGGAAAGGCCAACATATAATGTGGAAGAAATAACATTATTTTCAACATATTCTATTCTTCCTACTCAAGGCATCCACTTAAGGTATGGAAAAGTTCTACAAAATATTCTCCACCAATAATAGAAGAACAAATTGAGGAACAAGAACAATCTGAAAAATTTAATCCAAAGAATCAAATTCAGAAAAGTAAAACTATTATGACTCAAACACTACCTTTCCCAGAAAGGTTAGTAGAGCAAAAAACTTCAATTTCTCTTATGAAATTTGATATCTTAGATGAATTAAAGAATTATTATGTCAAAATTCATTTGCTACAAGCTATCAAAAATATTCCAATCTATACAAAAACAATAAAAAGATTTATGTATTAAGAAAACTGGCAGAAAGAAAAGAGATCCACCCATAATCCAAGTCATTGGCAAATTAGTTAGTCTCATGTATGCAAAAACAACAATTGAAAAGTATATTGATCCTGGGATACCTATGGTTACCATTTCAATCAATAAATTTCCAGTTTTTAAAACTTTAAGTGATCTAGGAGCTTCTATAAATGTCATGACAATAGAAACTATGAAGTATTTAAAATTGCCAAATATCCGACCTACTACTACAATTTTAGAACTAGCAGATAGATCTAAAGTTGTACCGAAAGGAATACTTGAGGACATCATTGTTTCTTTAGATTAATGGGAGTACCATGTAGATTTTCTGATCTTGCAACCAAAAACAAATCTAAGAGGCCATCCTTTAATTCTTGGTAGACCATGGTTAGCCACAACAGATGCCTTCATTGGATGCAGATCAGGAAGCATGATCATATCACATGGAGATGAAAAGAAAAATATTACACTCTATCCTCATGCTCAATATCCTTCTTTACTATCATGGCCTGATGACCAACAAGAAGAAACTCAACCTGTTTTAAGTATTAATCAAGCCTTTAATTTTAGGGAAGAAGAAGAAAACATGGATTTAATAGACCTTTTTATCTTAGAACCTGATATTTCTGAGCAGCTATGAATAACGCAATATGAAGCTTCAAATCATCTTTCAAATCAATGTGTTCAGGAAAATTGTACTATTCAATCATTACAGAATTCATTTGAAAGTATTTTTCTTATCAGCTCAATTACCAATTCTCAAAGCAAAATCATTGAAATCAATCTTGGAAAGAACCTAAATATTGTTAATAATCTACAATCATCACAAGAACAAGAAGTAATTGCATCGTTACAGAAATATTCAAAAGATTTTGCCTCGGATTATACATATATGAAAGGAATCCATCCAAAAACATGTATCCATCACATTTACACAGATTAAACAATCAAACCAGTAAGACAACCACAAAGAAGAATGAATCCAATGATGAAAGAGATAGTGAAAGAGGAATTGCATAAACTATTACAAGTAGGATTTATTTATCCCATCTATGATATTCAATGGGTTTCTCCCTTAGTTGTGGTTCCTAAGAAAAATGGAAAATGGATAATTTGTGTAGACTATAGGGAATTGAATAAGGCAACACTTAAGGATCATTTCCCACTACCATTCATTGATCAAGTACTAGACTCATTGGTAGGGAAAAAGTTCTTTTCCTTTCTTGATGGATTTAGTGGTTATAATCAAATCAAGATAGCATTAAAGGATCAGGATAAAACTACATTTACTTGTCCTTAGGGAACATATGCTTATAATGTTTTACCTTTTGGATTATGTAATGCACCTGCTACATTTCAAAGAGTAGTCCTAGCTATATTTGCAAATCTTAAACGTGAATGTGTTGAAGTCTACATGGATGATTTTACTGTCTATGGAGGTACATTTGATGATTGTTTAAACAACCTTGAAAAAAGTTCTAAAGAAATGCATACAGACAAACTTATCTCTCAACAATGAGAAATGCTTTATGATGTTAAATGAAGGGATAGTGTTAGGACACCACATTTCTTCTTCTGGAATAAAGGTAGACCTAGCAAAGATACAAGTCATTGTAAACTTAATGCCATCAACAACACATAAAGAAGTAAGAAGTTTCTTGGGATATGCAAGTTATTACAGAATATTCATTCAAAACTTCAGAAAAATAGCTTTACCCTTGTTCAAATTACTTGCAAAAGACATTGAGTTTCAATGGACTACATATTGTCAAAATGCATTTGAAAAACTGAAAGAAAAATTATCTATAACACCCATTCTGAGAGGACCAAATTGGTCATTGCCATTCCACATATCTACTGATGCATCAGATACAACTATAGGAGCATCTCTAGGATAAAAAGAAAATCAGTTTAACTATGCCATTTATTTCATTAGCAAAAATCTAACTCCGACAGAATTAAACTATACAGTAACTAAAAAAGAAATGCTAGCCGTTATGTATGCAGTCAATAAATTTAGGCATTATATAACATGCATCAAGTGTTTATTCATACAGATCATTCAACCATTAAATATTTAACAAACAAAACAATTACCAATGGCAAAATTACTAGACAGTTGTTACTAATGCAAGAATTGAGTCTCACTATTCCAGATCGACCAGGAAAAGATAAACAAGTGGCAGATTTCCTGTCAAGACTTCATTTTCCTAGTGATCTTTTTCCTGTTTTAGACAACTTTCCTCATGAAAATCTATTTTCTATAATAGCTAAAAAGCCATGGTTTGCAGAGGTAGTTAATTATTTATCATCTTGAATATTACCATCTCATTTCACTAGAAAGCAAAAAGGAAAAATAATCAAAGAGAGTGCTAGATATAGTTGGGTCAATAGTGACCTCTTCTATACTGGTCTTGATATTTTGATAAGAAAATGTGTAAGAGAAGATGAAATTCTTGATATTCTAAAAGCATGTCGTGATGAAACTTGTGGTGGCCATTTTGCAGATAAACGAAGAGTATACAAGGTACTTAAGCTTGGCTACTACTAGCCAAAAATTTTCAAGGACTTAAAGGCCTATGTCAAAAGATGTGATAGCTATCAAAGAACTGGAAGACCTGTAGTATCAGATGAGATGTCATTGAAACCACAAGTACTTATATAACCATTTGAGCAATGGGCTCTTGACTTTGTGGGACCTATTAACCCACCTTCAAATGGAAAGAAGCGCATCTTAGTGTGTATAGACTATGTTATAAAATGGGTAGAAGCAAAAGTAGTGGCACGAGCAATAAAAGAAACATTGGTTTCATTCCTCTTTGAGGAAATATTTGTAAGATTTGGAGTTCCAAGACAGATTGTTACAGACCATGGATCATAATTCACTTCTAAACTTGTCCGAGATCTTACGGAAAAATACAAAATCAAGCATAGAAAGTATACTCTGCATCATCCTCAATCAAATGGACAAGTGGAGTCTACTAATAAGGTTCTGGAAAACATCATAACAAAGACAATGCAAATGAACATAAAAGATTGGTCAGACAAATTAAAAGATGCATTATGGGCATACAAAATTACATGGATAAATACCACTGGATTCAACCCATATCAACTCATATATGGTAAAGGATTTCTTTTACCAATCGTATTTCAAATTCATACATTTAAACTTGTGGCAGATTTGGGATTGGACTTATTAGAAGCCCAACAACAGAGAGTTGTGCAGCTGAATGAACTAGATGAAATTAGGCAACAAGCAATTGAGCATACATCACTAGTACAACAACAAAGAATCAAATGGCATGACAAATTTATCAAAAACAATTTTTTTCATAAGGGAGACTGAGCACGTCTTTTCGACTCCAAGTACAAAGATTTCAAATATAAGTTTACTACTCATTGGCTTAGGCCATATGAGATAAAATAAATCTGACAATGGAGCAGTCAAGATCAAGACAATTGATGAAGTCACCATTTCATTTCTAGTTAATGGTAATAGACTCAAAGTTATAATAAGCCTATTAATAAAGAAGACTTTCTGAAGAGAGTCTCAACAAAAAACAATATGGAAGTACTAGAACAACATAGTGATATGACTTCCCTACTTCTAGAATAAAAAATAAAAAAAAGTTAAAAAATAATAAAGGAGTTTGGTTGTGAAAATCCAAGATATTGGCACAATACAAACTCGAATTCATATCGGGAAACCAACTTGTTTGGAAAATATGAATTCTCTTTTATGTTTTTTAATTTCATTTTGCAGATTTCAAAGACTTAAGGAGAAGTCTCAAGATCAGCAAGGGGGAAGATTCATAATAAACTAACAAACTATGCAACTGGTTTAATGTGAAGCAGTTGTATTGCAAAAGGGACCTGAGACATCATAATCAATATTTATCAGTAAGGGACCTGAACAAGATCAATGTCATATGTTATTGCAGAAGGGACCTGATTATTCATCTTAAAGTCAACATCAAAGGGACCTGAGAAGCAGCTACAATCCAACAAAATCATTCAGCAGAATTAATTTTGAGGTCAAAGTATCGTCATCATTAGCAAAAGGTCAAGTGTTGACAACAAAGCTAAGGTCATCATCAACAGAATAAAAGCATTGACAATGAGCTATCAAGCAAAAGGAAAGTACTGTAAGTTTAAAGTATTCTTAATGCTTTTGATTTTGAATTGTTTTCTAAGATTGATAAACTAGTTTAAACTTGAATATGTAGTACCCCTATCCATGTATATATCATCCTACATTACCCTATATCCTACATCACCCTACATTATATACATTTAGTTGTTACATTATTCATTCACCTTATTACATTCATTAACCTTATTATAACTTTACATTCATCAGTTCATCATTCACTCAACCACATTCATTTACATTTTTGACCAAAGTTTTTGGCCACATCTCCTTTTTGGGCCAATTTTATTTTATTTTTTTATTTTTTATTTTTTATTTTTTTTTGCCTCATGGAAAATTGCCTACAAAACAAGAAGGATTAGTCTCATATGCCTACAAAACAAGAACAAAGAGAGTTAATATCATGACAAATATACTTAATATCTTATTTCAAAAATAATTTGATTTGAAATGACCCAAGATTATGGTCATTTCAAAACAAATCAATACATAAGTATATGTACATGATCACACAAAAAAAGGGCAAGTATGAAATAATAAAGGCATAATAATGGATATGCAACATGCAATGCAAGTATAATGGATCTAAAAATGCACAATGAACAAGTATAATGCATAATCAAGAAAGCATGCAATGCAAAAGTCATAGACTAGTCCTAATAGTGATGAGTATTGAAATCTCTAAACTACAAGAGCTACGAGCTATGATGCAGCATTAACAAGAAACAAAACAAGTGTCAAGACATGTACAATGGACAACACTTGTGTTGCAAAGCAGTGATAAGATTGTAAAATCACGATGCAAGTTATGTACACAGTTTAAACAAATGGTAAGCTATGTACAAAGGGAATATAGTTATATCATACACATAGAACCACGATGCATAAAGTGAAACAAGTGGCAGCCAAAGGTACAAGTGACAGAATGAACAACTAGTCAAATCGAAAAAACGCAGCAGCAAATGGTCAAAATATGTTTCAAAGGGTTGCATGCATAATTGAACACTGTTTGCGCATTTTTCTTCATCATCACAACTAAGTTTCATCATAACCCAACTCATAATCAGAGGACGTTGCGTATCCACAACCTAAAGAAAACACGACGAAAACAAACCCTGTTTGACTGAGAAATACGCATAGATTAAAAGAGAACCGCGTGCAAAGAGGAGAACCCTGTGTAGTAGAGATATCATGAGGAATTACATTGAGATATAAGGAGGAGCATTGTGTTTAAAAGGAAGAGAGATAGGAGAGTTCCAGACCGAGATTTCCTTTGCGCTGAGCAAACATATTCTCCATCAAATTCCATAAATTGCGTAGTGATTAGGTGAGAGTAGATCTCGGGATCTTCTTAATAGTTAAAAGATTTCTAAGATTGTGTTATTCTCTCGAAAAGGGTTCAACTTAAGATGTTGTTTAAATGTGTCATATTATGAGAGAAATACGACTTCAGTCCTAGATTAGCAATGCTCTATCACCCTAAAAAGGCTCTGCCACCTGTAGACCAATGATTTTTTGAATTGATGGAGACAGAGAGTTTATCTAGGACTGTATGTTTACAAAGGAGCAAACAAAACTTAACAAGATAATCTCTACAAGGTTTCGACAGTGACTTGCATCTCAGGTATTGTTCCAAAAACGATTTCCTTATACATTTTTAAACACAATTTGCCAAATTTTACACATAAAACCAGTGAGCATCCTTTTGTATGCATTGTGAGCAGTTTTGTATGAAATTTTGCAAACCGAGAAGATTTTTCATCGATTTTTATGGGAAATTTTGCAAACAAAGAGGATTTTTAAACACAATTTTGCAAACAGTGAGAGATTTTTGCAGTGGAGATGTTTTTACATGGTTTTCACACAGTGAGTTTTTTTACCTAGTTTTACAAACAGAGATTTTTTTTTTTTTTTTTGAAGACCATTTGTAGTAGGAGACAGAGAAATTGAAGACCTAAAGGCAAAATAGGTAATATCATTTTTTTCAAAGCTACAGAGGTCTGGTAAGTACATTCACCATGATTTTTATCCAAAGATTACATGAATGAGAAGGTCAAATATATATTTGCTTGGTATATTCATGATGAGGTTATTTAATAGACAAGACCATATTAATTGGTACACAGATCAGATGCAAATGGAAACCAAAACTAAACCGAAAGACTTCAAGATAGAAAACCGGAGTAAGGATACAATAGAGAAACTATACTAGGCAGGGCTACTGGAGTTTCTTAAAAAGTTCAATGGTCACAATGATAAAATCGCACATGAGTTCATAGAGCATTTTGAGCATGGACAAACCAAAGTTCGTGAACTTTCTATACCATTGAACCCAACCTTTCTTTCTCAAGCATTGAACCTTCCTTTGATAGGAGAAGAGTATTACAAGGGTCTACATTTTAAGGAGAAGGGCTGAACCTTTTTCCTAGAGAAACAAAGGAAGGGGTCCTTTGACTGGACAAAAGGGATACCAAGAGATCGACTTAGAGAGCCATGGTAAGAACTGATTTTGATTATCCATAAATACTTCACTTGTGATAATCGATACAGTGTGGTATACCTCTATAATATGAAATTGTTGAACATATGAAGGAGGATTGTAAAATGATAGAGAATGTCAAGAACAAAACATAAGCCAAGGAAGCCAATATCTATCATCATGGGCTAATAAAGATACTTGTTGAGTATCAGGTAAGGAATAAGGGGTTTCTTTGGAAGGAGTTTTTGGCGAAACATCATTTTGAAGAACAAACAACAGGGAATGAGGAGAAGTTTGAGTAGTTGCATGTAACAAGAAGTATAATGCATTTTCCTTTGTATCCTAAGACAATATTGAAGAACAAGAAATATGATATTATCATTGAAAAAGAGAAACCCTTTCTGTCCATTCCTAGGAGGCTTAGAAGAAAATCACAAGAGGAACCAAGCAACAAAGAAAAAGATCCAGAAATTGAAATGATTGGAACTAAGCATCACAAACATCAAAGAACATTGATGAGAATATACAGTGATTGGAGGAGGAAGTCCACGAAGAGACCATAGAGAAAGACTCATATTTTGAGGATGCTTGGGTAGGAGCCACCTCATCTCACTCATATTCCAAAGAGACCAGGGAAGAATCTAAAGAACTGCACACTGAAGTATACCTTAAGAAAATAAAAGAGTTGACAAGTGAGCTGGAAGATGGCAAGATCATGGAGAGACATTTGAAAAAGGAGAAAAAAATGTATAAAGAAAATAACAAAAACATAACTGGTAAACAACATTCCACAAGAGGAATTGGGCCATGTGGAGATGGGTTGGGTTCGATGCCACGACTGATGGCAGCCCGCTTCCATTGCTGTCTGCCTGCACCTGCCACCGTAACCAGTGAACAACCCCAACTCCCCTCTGCGGTACTTAGCTCCAATTAATAGTTTGACCATCCCCAGTTGTTGCGGTATACTTCTACCTCTCAGATTTTCAACCCTTCCCATTTACTAACCTCTACAGTATTTTGTTGTGTTTCTATCCTCTTCTGGCAGCTGTCATAAACATTTCTCGACAGTCATGGATGAGCTGGGTGAATTTCCGGATCCTTCGGAGGATGTACCCATATGGACCCCCACCAGGACCATCGCTGCTGGGTTTTTCCCTTTCATGTCCGACCTTACCGACGAGATTGAAGCCCTCCCACTGTTTTCTTTCCCTCACATTCCGCCAGTTTCTCTCCCTGAAGACGCGCCCTCCCCCTTGAGTTCATCTCTCAACCTCTCTCGCCACACTCTCTGGCTCTTATCGACCCTCTGCTAAAGAATATCTACCCGACTCTCAGAGGCTTTTTAGCCCATAACCCTCCTCCGACGGTGACTAGCCCTATTCCCCCAGAAATTCCCTAGGGTTTTGCGGCCCTGTACTAGCTACTCCGCTGTTCACTTCGGCTCCATCTCGGGGCATTATACAGGCATAGGACCTATTTATGGCATTTTTGCTTATATTTGGTAGGCGATCACTGAAAACCCTAAGGTTTCTCCTTTGCTGGGACCTTCCCAACCCTCCTCGACTCAGGAAGTGTCGGCTGCAGGGGGTTATGGGCTTTCGAGGAAGAAAAGGGGTCTAAAGCTTCAGGCCTATGCGGTGCCCCTCAATTTTGCAGAGGACATTAAATTATTGAATGCCATGGACATAGCGAGAAAGTGTTAGTCGGCCGGGTTCGCAGCATACACTGTAGTGTGGAAAAATTACATCAATGGGTCTTGGAGGTTTGAGGCGAAAACCTACAGGATATCCCGAAGGTCCAGACCCTAGTCAAAGGATGGTTTGCTTTGCATTTCAGCCGTTCAGAGCACACCAACTAGGTTTTATCCATGGTCTGGCACCTTGACCTAGCTCCTATTCTACTTCGAAGATGGACTCCCCTCTTTGACCTGGAGCAGGAGAGGGTCGATGCAGGTCCTATATGGGTTCGATTGCTTGGACTACCACTGCATTTTTGGACAGAAGATGTCTTCAAGTGCATAGGGAATGCACTCAGAGTTTACCTCACATTTGATGATTCATACCAGACTCCAGGGAAATTGGCTTATGCCAGGATATTGGTTCATCTGGACCTCTCAGAGGGTTTGCTCGATTACATAGACATCCGTTGGAGGAACAACAACAGAAGACAACTACTAGACTATGAGGGCGTCACATTTCGATGCCAGAGGTGCCATAAGGTTGGGCATCTCTATAAAGACTGTCCCCTGCTGAGAAAAAAGAAAAATCAGACCTCGGCACCAGATATCACCTCCCACCCGCATTCTCATTAGGATGCTTAACCTAGGAGACAGGCTCCTATGGCACCACAGAACCCGGCTGCTTCTGAGATCCCGACCGACCAACAGAAGAGCCCAGCATAAGTGACAACAACTACCCCACAACCGAAGAAGTGAGGGCGGCCTCCCAAGCATTCTCAACCGCCTCCACCGTCTCGACCTCAGTCACCATCCGAGGGCTTGCACTCGTCGGGTATGATTCCTCCCTCCATCCCTGTTTCCTCTTGTTGGTCATCTCATATTAATTTCTTTTTACTTATCTCTTTCTCTGAACTACATGTTATGAACTTATCATCTGAACATCTGGGACCATGTTTGGATTCCATCCCCCCTTTCATCGCACCGCTCACCTGCCTGATTTCATCTGCCCCCATTTTCTCTCCTGCACCCTCCTCGACTTCTCCCTCACACCTCTCGTCTACTACTCCTTCCCTCCAGGCCCCCCCACCCGGGAGATACTTGACTCGCTCGAAAACTAAGAGACAAGCCCAGGACCATATTGGGCTTGAGATTCTCCACTCTCCTCCTCCCCCTAAACTTCACAGGGGACCACCTTCCAATCTTTCTAAAGCCCAAGGCACAGCTGAAGACGAGATTGCTTTGGGGGTTCAACTACCATCCCAGGGACGCTTAGAGCAAGAGAATCCCGACCTACCCCCCCTCCATGAAGATTTTCTCTTTCAATTGTAGAGGGCTGGCTAGGCCGGATAAAAAACTAGCTCTTCGACGTCTGTTAAAAAATGTTTCGCTTGATATTATTTTTCTACAAGAAACCTTGGGACCTATATTAGACATTTCACAGTCCCTCCAAAACATGCTTCTTGGTTGGATTTTTATTGGACTTGATGCTCATGGGAGGTCGGGAGGTTTAGCTTTGGGATATAACTCCCATACCATAAAAATTCTCAATTGCTGGGGTGGTCTGGGCCATCTTGGAGCAGACATCAGATCTATTGACCTGGGGATGAAATTTTGGATATATAATGTCTATGGGCCATGCCAAAACAGACCAACATTTTAGTAGAATCCTCTGAGTTCTGATTTATTTTTGATTGACCACCTGATCCTGGGTGGGGACCTTAATTTTTCCATCGGACATTCTAAATCCTGGGGACACAGGGCCCAACGAGACACTCTTTTGGATTACTTTCTATCTGAATTGGATGCTCACCATCTGATTGACATCCCCTCTGCAAAACCCCAAGCGACTTGGAGGAATAACAAGACTGGGGAAGACAGTCTGGCCCGCAGACTTGACCACTTCCTTGTCAAGGAAAAGGTGTTGGACGTGGGTTTACAAATCAAACACTAGGTAGGTACAAGTGGGATCTCTGATCACCTACCCATTTACTTGGAAATTGAAGGAGGGCAAGCAAAACCTAAAGGACCCTTTAAGTTATGTTCTATCTGGCTCAAGGATGACTCCTATAAAAGTATGGTCTTTGATTTCTGGAAAGTAAACACCCCTGGGAGGAGAGAAGACATCACTAGAATATTTATACAAAATCTTACAAGCCTTAAGAGGATGTCCAAACTTTGGGCACATAACAAAAGAATACATGAGGAACAAACTCTCTGTAGGATTGAATCTAAAATTGCTGCATTTGAAAATGATCTTGGAGGAATATACAACTCATACGACCATAAGGTAAGGATGGTTTCTCATTATGCTGAAAGGGCAAAAATACTCAAGGAAAAGGAAGAAACCTGGCGCCTAAGAAGCAGAGTCATCTGGATGCTTGAAGGGGACGAGAACACAAAATTCTATCACAAGTTCGCCAATGGAAGAAAGGCGATCAACACCATTTGGCAGCTACAGAATGAGCAAGGGAAGATTGTTAATACATTCCCACTACTTGCTGAACTTGCCTCCTCTCACTTCAAAAGTACATATCGTGCCCCCAGGGAGATCAACTTGGCAGAGATTATTAGGGTTGCACAAATCTTTCCCAGATTTGTGGATCCTATGAAAGGATATGAATTCATAAAGGCAGTGTCTCTGGAGGAATTGGAACACACCCTAAAGTGGTTCAAAAAGGATAAAAGTCCGGGGCCCGATGGCTGGTCAATTGAATTCCACTAGGCCTTCTTCGACATCATTGGGGAAGAACTGCTCAGAATTGTTGAGGACTCGAGAATCAGAGGATTTATTCAAACCTCAATCACCTCTACTTTCATTGCACTCATACCAAAGAAAGACAACCCAGACTCATTTGAGGACTTTCGTCCCATATCTCTCTACAACTGCATATATAAGATCATAGCCAAGATCATTGCAAACAGGATGAAACCTATTCTCTCAAATCATATCTCTCCGGAGCAATTCGCTTTCCTACAGGATAGACAGATCCATGAAGCTGTAGGCACCGCTCAGGAAGTAATTCATACTCTACACTCAAGGCACGACAAAAGTATGATCATGAAGGCCGATTTATGAAAAGCTTCTGACAGGGTAAATTGGCTTTATATTAGAATGTCGTTAACCCATTTAGGTTTTCCTTATTCATCAAATGGATCATGAGTTGCATTACTAATATCCCTTTCAGTGTTCTGTGAATGGAAGTGCCTCTCCTTTTTTTACCTCGGAGAGGCGGCTGAGACAAGGATGTCCTCTCTCGCCTTTGCTCTTCTTGCTTGTTATGGAAGGTCTCAACAATCTCATCAAAGAAGAGCATCAAAGCGGCAGATTAAAGGGTATAAAGATAACAAAAGGTTACATCCTGACTCACCTTCTCTTTGTAGATGATATTCTGGTTTTCATCAATGGCAGTATTGGGGACATTAGTATCATCAAAGAAAATTTCTCCCTTTTCCAAGAGGCAATAGGTATGATCATAAATGACAGCAAGTCCACATTAAAAATAGCTGAATGTACTCCGCATGAGATCTATTTTACTCTGCAACGTTTCCACTTCACACAACTGTAATTCACTGATGGTTTAAAATATCTGGGGTACAATTTGAAGCCACTTGGATACAAAATTTCCGATTGGACTTAGCTCATCTCCAAGATGGATAAAAGACTTAATACCTGGTACATAAAATATATTTTGTGTGCAGGACAACTCACTCTAATCAAAAGTGTACTGGAGGCCACTCCTGTATATTGGATGTCCCTGGCTTGGATACCCAGAGGCATTCTTAATAGAATACAAGCCCTCTGCTGCAGGTATCTTTGGAAAGGGAACAAACAGGGCCGGATTTTTGCTTGGGTTAGGTGGGAGGCTCTGAACCTACCAAAAAAATGGGGGGGGGGGGGGGTGTTGGGGCCTAAAAATGTTAGAAGATTTCACATTAGCACTTGTTGCAAAACTTGGTTGGAAATTAGTATCAGCAGATAGCCTTTGGACAAGGGTTACATAAGCCAAATATATTGCTCCAATGCACATCATGGACTAGATTAGAATAACCCACCTAAGTACCTTGGGCATCTCTATTATCTGTAAGGTAGTACTAAAGGCTTTGAACCCTATCAAGGAGGGCCTCACTTAGAGAATTCGTTCTAGGCGCACTGTTCGCATTGGCCTTGATCCGTGGGTGGGATGTGGAGACATGCACTGCGTACCTAGGGAGCTCACACAGTATCTCCAACAACATAACATCACTTATATAACACAAATTGTAGACTCGAAGAATACTTCCTTCCTTCAACAAGCCTGGAAATCAGCTCATCAATTAAACATTCCTCCTATTTGGACACAACACTGGGAGGAATACCTTCAAGCCCTCATTGATTCCCACATCCGTATCCTTGAAGGAGACAATGCGATTATATGGGCTCTTTCAAAAAATGGAAGGTACACACCAAAAGAAGGATATCTGACATTTTCAACACCAAGGAAGCTTCTGTTGCTTGTTGACTGGTGGAGACATCTATGGAAACTCAAGGCTCCTCCCAGAACAAGACTCTTAATGTGGACCATCCTCTGGAACAAAATCTCAACTGGTGAAAACCTCCTCAAATGAGCACATTATGGTCCCCATTGGTGCAGCTTTTGCAAGCAGGAAAATGAATCCACATCTCACCTTTTTTTGGAATGTACAATTATCTGTAACCTGTGGAAGCTTATCCTACAACCCATTGCACCCTCTACAAACTGGGCTGGAAATACTATTCTTGTAGCTTGGCAGTGGTATAACACTTCCGCATCTCAAAAGCTTCAGAACCTTCCCTATTATGAAATCAGCTCACAAAAAGATAGAAAAGATAGATGAACACCTTAGAAATAAGCCTCTTCGAGGGGGCAACCTCCTTTACATTACATAAATGAACAATTCTTGGATGATACAAA